>JAOEHX010073225.1:0-10672 GCA_025448015.1 Bolborhynchus lineola | reverse complement strand
CGGGAGCGCCCGCGCCCGGTTTTCCCTCCCGGGGAAGCGGCCATCCCTTGTCCGACCCACTGCCGCAATTACAGCGCACGGTAACAGGGGTCTGAGAGGTTCGGCGAGGAGAGCAGGCTGGAAGAGAAATTCAACCACAGAACTCTCCCCCAGTCTGTTGGGAGAACGATCTTATCAAAATCCACATTTTAGAAACCTACTGGGGACGATTTAAAAGGCAAATCCTAATCTCCCAAGGGGTTTTAGGGACGAGACCAGGGGGAATGGCTTTAAACTGACAGAAGGGAGATTGAGATGAGCTCTCAGGCAGCGTTCAAGGCCAGGCTGGACGTGCTTGGAGCAAGCTGCTCTAGTGGAAGGTGTCCCTGCCCATGCAGGGGTTGGAACTGGATGAGCTTTAAGGTCTCTTCCAACACAAACCAATCTGTGATTCTATGATTCTAACCTGGGGGAGACTTGGGACAGAGGAGCTTGAATATCCATCAACCAGCAAAATCAGACAAAAAGCGGGTTAAGTGCTTAAATTCTCTCCTCTTTAGCAGCTTCCCCATTCTAACTCACTGCCATCATCAGCCTCGGCTCACTGTGGCCTCAGTGCAGTAATTTCATTGCGTGGTCTGTGTTTCTGACCAGATCTCACCCACTGTAAGCACTGCAACACGTTAGCACAGAGCAGCAAGTTCAGCCTGGAATGCCTCCAGCCCACAGACACCCAAGAAAATCTAAGGTGCCTTTACTGTTCATGCAGTTCTCTGAGGCTGTTTGACAACAGTTATCAGCGGCTATTTTTCAAATGAAAGGAGTAGTGAGAAAATAACTTCGTGGCATATTGGGCTAGCAGATTGTTCAGGCATTGTACAGCGACAATAAAGCCTTTAGGATCCTTTGACTGACATATGTAATGAATATAGCTGTCAAACTTCTGTGCAGCAATTTTATCTTGCATTGACAAGCTATTTCACTGGCCAGGGTTTTGCATAAAAGGAGTAATTCACATTGTTGTGGTGCTGCTATTTACAGAGCCCGGAGGATGGGGAATTGCTTCAATGTAAATATTAATACCCAAGTTTCTTTTGAAATACATAATTCTGTGTGCTACATATACTATGTGCACATCTTGGTACAGGGACCGAGGCATTATTCTGCGGAGAGAAGGGGGCCTGGAGCTGCTGGGGTTGTTGTTCATTCACTGATTCATTATGTGGCCTTTGAAAAGGCACTAAGTCATTCTGCAGTTTAATGTTGCTGTCTGCAGAGTGGAGAACAAAGCCCCAACACAAACCACACTCACCGTTATCAGTCAGAGTAGCAGAGGTCTAAGAGGCAGCACAGGGTCAAGGGACTCCTCTGAGCAGCCCTTGTGTGAATGAAAGCCAGAGGCACGCTTGGGATGAATGTGCTCTTCTGAAACAGCTTCTTCTTCACACCAAAGCAGTGGCAGGGTCAGCTTGGGCTACCAAGCATAGCAGCTCCTGCTTGCCCATCACCTTAGCTTTGGTTATGATCAATGACCTGCCATGAAATCACTAGCAATGGAGAAAACAGGCAGACAACAAACAAGCAGGCAAATCCGAACGTAAAGGAGGAAAAAAACCCCATATGTATACACACATTTGATATATATAAATTATATATATAAATATATACACACATATTTATATATACACATTATAGATTAAATATACACACACATATATATACATTATATATAAAAATACATATAAAAGCAAGGATTACTCTCACACCATTTGTTATGCAGTCAAGCCCACGATGGATTGTGTATCTAAAGGTAGGGAATACAAACTCATATCCCCAGGGAAAGGTAAGCAACTTCTCAAATTGTCTGCAGAAGCTATTATTAGCCCTGCACTAACACTGACATAACCTTGAGCCCAAAGCCACAGCATGCAAAAGTTGTACCCACAAAAAGAGATATTCACAGCTCCGCAGCTCGAGTGTGCTGGGCATATACCCTGGTACCAGTATTGTTTGAGAAGACTGTAATTATAGAAAGGACTTGCACAGCACAGACTGGGAGAGGGCACAATAATCCAGCTTGGGGTGCTGGGGTCAGTAGGCACATCGTTTTCTAAGAGTGTAACAGGCTTTGTTTGTTCAGTCATTCCTTTATTCATTTTCACTTTAAAACACAAGAAATTCCAGAGATGGGAATTTCATCTCTGCCTCCTCCCCCAAAACAGTTCTGCCTGTGAAAAAGCCAACTTGGTAAGGTGAGCATTTCACAGTCTGTTTATGTACTAAAACATATATACCTAGGAAAGAGAGCAGGAGCTCTATGTCACTGTGCCTTGGGTCCTAAAAAGAGAGAAAGGAGCCAGGACAGAGCAGAGCAGAGGGAAGGAGCCTTATCCTCATTCACACCTCAGCCCTGCAAGGTTTCAGCCCCAAAGATGTACCTGTATAGTGAAACACCCATGGGGAACGCATTCGTTTGGCACAGAGGGTTTTCCTGCAGATGGACTTCCAAGGTGGGAACTGAGCACCAACATGGCAATACCTACCTATAGATTCCACATACAGATCCAGCCTTAAGCCCAGGAGCAATAAAGGTTTGGGGAATCAAGCCTGGATGGTTTAAAGGGTAGATTTAAACAGCTCAAGGTAGCTGGAAGCAGCACTCATGCTTCTGGGTCGCTATGTTCACTATCTAAGATGAAGGTACAGACTTCACTGGGCACATGAGCACAAGGATGCTCCTCTCTGGCTTCAAGCTGGCACCTTCTTAAAAGCAGTACTTGTTGGTTGGAGCTGAATGGCAGTGCCACCTTCCTCCCTGCTGTCACAGTGCTCAGCCTTCCCTGGTGTCAATGGCAGAGAATGGCACGTTACTTGGCTTTCCCAAATCATAGCACTGAGAATTTGATTCCAAACAGTTCAGCATCTGCTTGAGCCAAAATAGTTCAGCCATTTCCAGGAATATTACAAAGGGGAAAATGTACCCCTTGGCACACGTTAAATAAATGCAGACAAACTTTTCTATGAGGATCTCCAGCTCCAGAAGGGGAATTCTGAAACTTGGCAGAGGGGCAGCCTTTGAGGTAGAAAGTGTCTATCCCCATTAAAACCCATCCAACTTTGGCCAGATCACAGAACAAGTTAGAACCGCAGTTAAAAGCTCCGTAAGGCCTTTAAGGCTGTTGAAGACTTGCAGTTACCTGCTCTTTCTACTGTGGGCAAGAGGTCCCTCATCTCCTGCAGAGCCTCAGGAACACAGCTCACTTTGAACTGTGAAGGAAGGTGGACACAGACCTATGGCAGCAAAAGGCACAACCAAAAACCAAGTTGCTAGAAGGAAAGGAAGAGACCTGGCCTGGGGCCCTGGCAAAAGCAAGGAGTGGCACAGAAGAGACCAAAAGACACAGATTTGCTTCAAAATGGACCTGCCTTTGGGAGTTAGCAGGAGCAGAGGAAAGGGAAGATGGAAAGGGACGGGGAATAGGACTGGCTAGGGATGGAGACCTGGACTCATAGAGGTGGAAGAAGCAACGCAGGCAAGAAAATGGTTTGCTTACTGCCAGGCAGCAGCAGCTTGTGCACACCCATATCCTCAGTTGGTTATGCCTGCATAGCCCCTCCATGGCTGGGTGATGAAGGTATGGAGCCGAGGGGGGCCTGGAGAGACCACCATTTCCATCTGATGTCTCCATAATACCCCAAATTTGATGGAATTTCAATGTGAGACACACCCTAACTTCTGTGACAAGTTCTTTGTTGATAAGAACTGAGGAAACTGAAAGAGGGCAGATTTAGTTTAGATAGGTGAGACCCAGGCACATGGTGCCCAGAGCAGCTGTGGCTGCTCCATCCCTGGCAGTGTTTAAGACCAGGTTGGACGAGGCTTGGAGCAACCTGCTCTAGTGGAAGGTGTCCCTGCCCATTGCAAAGCCAACAAAGCAGCCATTTCCACTGAAGGCTGGAAGGACAACAAGTGCCTCTGCCCCACTGCTGCTCCTTGGGTGGTTGGTCCCCCTGAGCCCAAGTGTGAGTAGTGATACACTAATTCCAATACACAGAGGCACAGCTGGAAGAATTCACACTGAACAGACAATCTCATTGCCAGCATCTAATAACGAAGGCTTAAACGTGCCGCCTCAGTAAAACTCTTTAAATAAGGTTTGCATGCAGTAAGGGGAGAGTTTCTGGAAGAAATACAAATACAGGCCCTCATTCTGAGAACACTTGCACAAGCCCAGACTCTCGAATTCAGGTGCCACCTCACTGACTTTGCTGCAAAATCAAGGCTATTTGCTTTAAAAGCAGAGAGAAGAACATGTCTTCAAACTGATGAGGTCGTAACTGCATTTCTTAACTATCCAGGAGACTCTTATACCCTGGAAATATGGTCTGAGGGCTGGTAGATAGATGCTTTTGCATTTAAAAGGAGGAAATCGGGATGTGCATTGTGTTTGTGGCATGAATGGCACTGTTGGTCTATGAGAAGGTGGGGTCTCGCAGGGCTCCCATTCATCTCACACAAATAGGGGTTAAGAGGATTTACAGATTTACAATGAAAGCACTCACCCGCTTGACAACATTGCAGCATTGCAGTAATTCCTCAGTCTTGGCTCAGGGAGAAAGAACAAAGCCAATCAACCTCCATCTGAATAAGCATGTTCAGTAGAGTTTATCTAGACCATGCTGTTCCTTCACCTCAGCCCCCAGGGATTTACAGCCCAGCACGCCAAGGCAACAGTTTTAAGGCAAGCATAAAGACCTATGGAGGAAGTACCCACAGGGTGTAACAACTCCACCTTTCATAGAAGGGGATCTTTTCCATGATGTTCAGCAGACTCTGCAGTCCTTTCCTGTGGGACCTCAGCAGACATTTTCCACATACAGAGAGCTGGCATGACAGCATCACCATAGAGGATGGTTTCAGTTCATTAACTCCTGCTAGGAAAAGGATGCTCATGCCTTTTACCAAAAAACTCGAGTGCCTCAAAGGAGGAATCGAAGGAAAAGTTAACATACTTCTTAACTCCTTTCTTCAGGACACATCCACCATTCCTCTGCCTCACTCACAAAGCAGAAGCAACATCAGAACTTCAATATATATGTACACTTTGGTACATAAATGTACTAGAAGGGTAAGGTCTGCAAATGGCACTCAACAAACACTTTTGCATTGCCAAACTGAAGTGCTTGGATAATGATTCACCCTAAGCAACCAGTCAGGGAATTAAGGCAAGGAATAAGAGAGCACATCCTCCTTCCACATATTGACTGAATTAAGGAGGAAGAGCTCGATGTGGAAACAGTGAAAAGAGAAACTTCACACCTGGAACAGCAAGCTCTTCCCACGAATCGGACTGGGCTTATGCAGCAGGTATGGCTGGACCTAAGGAATCAACCCAGCACCACGTGGACCTCGCATTTTATTTGGCATGAGAAGAACCCGTATCCTTTATACAGTCATTGCCTCCCAAGTGGGGAAACTGAGGCACGGGAAGCCCATTTGGCTGATTTCCTGATGGGCAACCAGAGGGCCACAGGCAGAGCTCCAGGCTTGCAGTGCTTGCAAGACATCTTTCTTCTTATGCCTCCTAAAGCTGCCTGCATGGCTAAGGCAACGTGGCTAGCCATTTTACAGAGGATTGCAAGCAAATGACATACTTGTTGTTTATATGTTTTTGCCCACAAGACAACTTCAATATGCACCGTGAAACACATGCTTTCACAGAAATCCAAGCAGGCAAACCACATAACCAGGAACAGTAAAATACCCTTCTGCTTGGAGCAGACAACTTTAACAAGGCTGTTCTAATGGGAAGAGGATCTGGTAGATGGTTTAAAACATTGGCAGCTCTTTTTGCTAGACAGAGTTTTATGATGTTATTCATTTTAAAGATTGCTAAACTGCAAAAGAACATCATTTCAGCTCCAGAAAAGGCCATACTAACAGCATAGAAGACTATGATTTCCTTGTGCGCTTCAGGAGACACGAGGTCAGGCCACTTTTGAGAGCAAGCTCTCCCCATGCACTTGGCTGTTCACAGGACAACTCGAGCTATTAGAATGCTTCCACAGAGGACTGCACAGAATGACCATGTTCCCCTTCCCTTTAGAGGGCTGTGTAAGCAGATAAGTGATTCCATGTTCAGTAACTAAAGTTAAGATTCCTTTTGCCCATAGCCTCCTGCAAAAAGGTGGCTGTTCTGCTTGAGAAACCACAGCCTGCTCTCCATCGTATGTGGATGGGGCTCTGTTAAGAGAGAGCCCAAGTCCAGCAACCTTCCAGGACTGCTGGTGATCTCTTGAGAGTCCACAGCAAACGTTTCTTTGCAGTCCCAACAGTTGGGTCAGTCCTGATGAGCTACAAAATTCCACATTGCCCAGGAATAGGACTGACTTTTGAGCCAAAGCAGATCCAGAGGCATGAGTATGGACCAAATATACTCAGTATCCCCTAGCAAATAAAACCTCTTTCTAACTCAGAGCTTTGGTACAGATGGAAAACTAACGTCCATGCTCCAGTATTGTTTGGAGCCATCAGGCAGTAAATCCACTCATGCTTATCAGAAAACTGGGAATCCAAGGCACACACACACACTGTGGAGCACACTCTGCCTCCATTGAGGGCATTATCATGCTTCTGGGAAGTCTTACATCACATATTGTCCACAGCTGCATGGTGGATTTATGGAAGGCTGACCCTGCTGGAAAACAAGTCCTGCCAAGTACGTACAGCTCACACACATACAGCCAAGGATCTTCCAAGCATCAGACAACCCATGTTGCACCTGGACCAAATTCCCAGCTTAGGCAAGGGAGATTTGACACTTCTTGGGTCAAGTCCTGCATCTGCAAATTCTAATAGCTACTAATACAGACAGCAGTAGCACTACAGAGCCCATTTGCAGGCCCAAAAGCTCTTTCCCCACCTCCCACATGCCTCAGCACATCAGAAAACCAGACTGAAGTGCCTGACTTCTGCCTTCAGCCAGCTGGTCTGCACAGACCTCATGCTTTGTGATTGAGCATCTCCCACAGCACTAGCAGTTGGCCTCCAGCATTGCTGGCATGGACAGGCAGGCAGGGTGGACAGTTGTGTTGGCACCACAGTGACAGATCCCCTGGGTATCACCATGCTTCACTTAGAGGATGTCCCATGTGTGTTTTGACTTGAATGTGATGCTCACCCTGTCTGCAGCGGACTGAGGGTCAGGCTGAGGTGCAAACATCTGCAGGAATTAGGCAAGATGGATTTTGCTGCAGAAAGCAAGTCTGGTTTTGATGTCTGCCCTAGCTATCAGTAGGAGAGAGCCTCCAATGCGCAGGCAGGGGCATCACATCGCAAGCAGTCTCAGTGAAACGTGCCTATTTATGGTGGCAAGTTAAGGGTGCTATGACTCAGGTGCCTGAGCAGGGATCTCTAATAATACCTTCCAACTACATGTAATATGTAAATACGCTATGTGGGCAGGAAACGCATGGAATAAGAAGGCATTTATTATAATTATTTTAAAGGAACTTTTAAAATATTTAAGTATTTAAACTATTTACAGCACAGCAATAGCTGCTGGGAAGAGAGCTGGAAGGAGATAAACTCCTTTTCCCCAGTTTTCTTACTGGCCATTTGGCAACACAAAGTGAATTCCACTCTTCTGCCTCAGTTTCTTTACTTTCACAGCCAGACCAGGCAATACTGAACTGTTATAAACTGATTTGAGTTTTGCTGATGGAAAGGCATTTATAAAGCCTGTTGTGATTTACAGCAATACAATACAAGGGTATTAAACCTGTGGCTTCTTCTGACAAAGCAGACTTTCTTGGTTGGCATTCATAGCAAATTAACCTACTAGGAGAAATGCTGGAGCGACAGCAGCGAGGAGCAGGTGGAAGAGGCTGGAGATGTGCATAGCTTTGAATGCAGGAGGTGAGCAGCAGCGGTAGGAGGCCATTTCAGTTCCTAAAAGGAGCCAATGGGAAAGATAGGGAGAGCAGGGGTAAGACAAGGGGTAATGGTTTTAAACTAAAAGAGGGGAGATCCAGGCTGGATGTGAGGAGGAAATTCCTTACAATGAGGGTGGTAAAACACTGGCACAGGTTGCCCAGAGAGGTGGTGGATGCACCATGCCTGGAGGTGCTCAAGGCCAGGCTGGATGTGGTTCTGGGCAGTGTGATCCAGTTGAAGATGTTCCTGCTCATTGCAGAGGGTTGGACTGGATGAGCCTTGGTCAGTCCAACACAAGCTATTCTATGAGTCTACGTGCCCATCACTGGCTGAGCTATGGCTCCTTGGGACAGCCCATTCCTCTGTCCCCAGCTCTGGCCTGGGAGCACACAGTGTAGGATATGCCCATGCAAACTCCAGGAGAACCCTCTCAAATGGCCACCACAGAGCTGCCCGACCAGAAGGGGATTTCCCAGTAATGGAGAAGAGGATATGAAGATGTATTTCAGAACTGTCTCTTTTAAGAGGGGTTTGAACCTAAGGATGTTTTTGGACAGTGACTCATGGTGCCCAGTGCACAGCTGGAGCAGCACTGTACATACAATTACAGTTATTAAAGTCAGCCAGCTCTAAAAAAACGCCACTTCAAAGTGGGATCTCAGAAACCACAATTATTTCCCGTTCAAACTGTTGAAGAAAAACGTGGCATTCTTTGGTACCAGCACGCAGCAGTGTCTGCAGCAGCTGCACACGTTCAACTGAAAGGGAAATGATGTGTTCTGACAAATTCAGTTTCTGATATCAACAGCCTGGTCAGGACATGAAGGTCCATTGGACATGAATCATATGTGTTTCAGATGCAACTTTCAGGCCCTCACCATCAGGACAGGCCTTGGACCAGCGATGCAGTCATACCTATGCTGAAGAACCATTTAACAAACCCTGGTGTCATCTGCTCCCTCCTTTCTAATTTACCGAGAGAACAAAACTCTCTGATAGAATTACCACTCGAGGCTTTCCAGCAAGAACACCACAAAGAAAGCTGTCCTGTATGAATGGATCAGATGGAACTGATGTCTCCTCAGTCCAAGAGAGAGAATTAAGAGCGAGGAGCAACTTGATCCTATGTCCTTGGGCCAGCCAAGCTGCGATGCTCCTTGTCCAGTTGGTAACCCCTGTAACACTTTGGGGTTTAGCAGCTGAACTGAGGAGGGGAGGAATGGTCTGAAATAACAGTTGTGTGTGTATGATGCTCTCCACTTTCCTCTGATAGCAAAATGACCTCTTTTGGAGGGATCACTACTACTTCTGCTAGCTCAAAACCACCAGAACGGGTCTAAGTCTGTTTAAATTTCAACAATCACAATAAGAAAGAAAAGGCAGTGAATTACTTACACTGTTTGTCTCCATGCCAGCTTCAAAACCAAAAATAAATCCAAGTCAGTTTTTAAACATGTCTACATTTTTAGTCATAATTATACATAGGCAGCACAGAGACACACGGGGCTTCATCCAAGTGATAACACATGCAGGAGAATTACCAAGTTTCATGTTTACATGACCTGGTTTAATCACCTTCGTGAGGTTGCAGATTCTTTCTGTTGCACGAGGGGTCGCTGGGACCAGGATCAAAACTCTTTGGAGTGTGTCCTGAGGGAGAAATTTATACAGTGAAAAATTACCCATGAAGTCCCCTGCAGCTGGTTCCACTTGTTGGAAGACAGCAGGCTCAACCTGTGGCCATCTCAGTACCATAACAGCATGGGTTGAGCAAGAGGTCTTTGCTACGGCCACGTACAACTGCTTTTCACAAGCACGCTCCAGGATGATCATGTGTGCCATCCTAAAACACTTCTTTTGATTGTAAATCCCCATGGATGACCTGGAAGCAATGGAGAATGCCAGAGCACAGTCCCAGCAAACTTGCTGAGGACAAAGAGCGAGCTGAGTCAACCCATAACGTGATAGCATGACAGAGGATGAGAACACAGGCAGTGTAACAGGCTACCAAGCAGCACTGTGTTCCAAGCCAGATGTGGTAACCAAGGAATAATGGGGGCTCAAGCTTTCCTTCAGCAAATGCACAAGAAATCTCTTATTTGGACGAGTGACCTAATGCTAACATGGAACAAAGCAGAGCTATGTTCCTGAAGGACTGTGGCCTCACAGAAAGGGACTAGGACAGCATGTCTGTGCTGTGGGAGTCATCTATGACCACCTTCCCCACATCACAGCTTCTGCACAAACAACACACAAACACACAGCTCAAAAGCTGCAACAATTTGACAGGCAGACTGGGGAGCCAGGCTCTGGGTGCACCCAGAAGGTAGCCCACGACCACTTCACAGCCCCACTCAGATCAGGAGTGCCATGCAACCCAGACCACCACTTCTAACTCTAGTTGCTCAAGTTCCCAAAGTAAATCAAAACACACCTCAAAGCTTTTCCTTAAGTCTCCATTATAAACTCATACTAACTTTTCATCTCATACAACAGCATTTAAATCACTGTAAACCAATTCAATCAACACAAAACACAAAAATCATTAAAACTCAAAGCTTCAAATTCCAAATTTCTAGATCCAAAAGCCACCCATACAGAAAAACTGCACCCAACATGCTGACCCAGGTCTGGTTTGCACTCTTCATTAGGGACTGTACTGATCGGACAAGGGGTGATTGGTTCAAACTTAAACAGGGGAAGTTCAGATTGGATATGAGGAAGAAATTCTTTACTGTGAGGGTGGTGAGGCACTGG
>JAOEHX010073218.1:0-31847 GCA_025448015.1 Bolborhynchus lineola | reverse complement strand
GGAAGGCTGCTATGAGGTCTCCACGCAGCCTTCTTTTCTGCAGGCTGAAGAGCCCCAACTTTCTCAGCCTGTCTTCATAAGGGAGGTGCTCCAGTTCCCTGATCATCCTTGTTGCCCTCCTCTGGACTTGTTCTAGCAGTTGCATGTCCTTTTTATGTTGAGGACACCAGAACTGCACACAGTACTCCAAGTGAGGTTGGCTACTCATCTCCACTTGTAATGGTTACAGTAGTTGGGAACTCTAGTCCTGTGGGGCACTTCCTAGGGCCAAGTGCGGAAGTTACTGCCTCCATGGTCATAATCATCAGTCAGTTCTTCAACTACCTGTACTCCCTCTTCTTTAAACCCTATTTAAATATATGTGCTTTAAGTGTTCATGCATTCAACACATCTAATACAGCTTTTTTGAAAAGGGCGGTTTAAGAAGCTGTACTTCTGCTTTATATAAACCTTACATGAGACAAATATGGCTGATAAATAATTTAAACCTAAAGAATGCCAGCTTTTTTATTTTCTATGCATTAAAATGTTAAGAAGCTATGTAGCCCTCCAAATAATTATACAACTGTTGTAGTTTCTGTAAGGTATTCTGTTGATGGAAGAATGTGCTGCATATGTAACAGCAGCTTTGTAGTTTGAACAATTTGCCTACGGAACATAATAACCCATGCAGGTGAACCTTTTTTCAGGAAAATAAGCTGCAAATATCCAGAGATCTCATTTGCTATAAAATGAAAGAGTATAATATGACTTGACAGCAGTCAGCTTTAGCTGCTGTTACTCATCTCCCTGAACTGTTTTCAAGCAGTATTTGTTGTACCTGTTTCTGCATAAATTTTACGGAAACACATTCCTAGTGGTATTGTAGACTGCATTTTTCATCTTCCCTGAAGAAGCTGTTCTGTCATCTGGCAGTTGTTCTTAATGATGTGTTATTAGATGGAATTAATCCTGATGCTAAATTGAAATACTAAAGCACTAATAAATTGAAGTTTGGATGTAATGACTATTTATCACAATAGAGTTTCTCAGTGTAGTGGAATTAGTCTTGTAATCTAGTGTTAGAAGTTTGAGGGGAGGAAAACCCCCACTGAAGTACACTGGAGTGCATCTTCAGGCAATGAACTTTCCATAGTTTGAGGCATAAAATAGTGCCTTGAATAGATGTCACTCAAAACAGATCTATAGATTGAAGGGTCCTGCATCTAGTCACTGGGCAGAGAGGAGCTCTGCTGTGAACTATGACTTGCCCTCAGTGTTAGAGGAAGTCTGAGGCTTGTAGCTTCTTTGAATTATATGTGGATACTGACAGTACTCTTGCCTGCTTACTGTATATCAGTTGACTTCACAGATAATGCACTACATTTTGTTTCAGTTTGAGAGATGTTTCAGCTGGTAAAATTTATTGCTACAGCAGAAAAGCATCAACACCTGGAAAAAACTATGTTCAAATTAAAGTGCATTACTGCTTTTATAGATAGCTGTCTGTAGATGTGTGGCTTACGGTTCCTTCAGTGCTACTATGGATGTTAAAAATACTGAGAGGTCTGTGGGTTCTGGTGTTAGTGACAGTGTGTATTTTGATATATATACATGCATTTATCAATATATGTTGAGAAGTTGATGTTAACTCATCATTTACTGAGTTATGTAGGGAGTGTGTATTCTAGGAATTTGTCAGTAAAAATATTGAACAGATGGTGTTTGAACAGGATGTGAGTACATGTTCGTGTGCGTGTAACTACACAGAATGTGGTATGGATGAACTTTGCAGCTACACAGGGAATAACTCTTAAAGAAAAGGCTGAAATTGAAGTGGTAATCTGTACTGCTTTCAGTAGTCCTGCCTTCATGTTTTAAGATCTCCTTATTGAGGGTTTAAATCTTTACTGAATGAAGACCCTTAGGTCTTTACTGAGTTAAGAATCTTTCATTGTAAAAGGCTGTGTATTTAACCTAAATTTGCAAAAGCTCTTTATGACTGTTGCAAGATATTAAGAAGTAGTGAACTCTGTAGAATTGTGTCATGCTGGCAGCAAGAATGGGAGATGAATCAAGTGCCTGTACTCAGGCTCATATGTCAGTTTGTATACTTTGCCTAGTATAACAGTGTAATGAAAATTCTCAAGTGAAGTGTCTTAACTGTGTCTGCATTTACTTGTTCACTTTAAAGACAAAATGCTGAATTGCAGCTTTCTATTCTCTGGACAGCAAAGTAAATGGATGTGATTAACTTAAAAGTAAGCGGAGGATTTGTTGTGTACTTGATCAGAGATAGATAAATGTAATGCTGTTGGCAGTGGCCTAAAAGTTGGTTTCAGTGTTCCTGCCTGAAACTGGTGAGTTACATGGATCTATTTAGTACTTGTTTCTTAGGTAAGTTTACACCTGCCCAGTTCTTAAAAAAATGGTTATTAATGTTGAGCATCAGAGGAAAGCTCTGTATGTGTGTGTTCTTCCTTAACAAAGATGCGTCAGTAAGGTATTTCCCGAACTGGTAAGTATCAAAGAGGGGTCCAGGGTTTTTTCTTGATTAATTCAGTAGCATCAGAATAAGGCTGTCCTTGTCACAAAGGAGTAATGGCTGCTGTGGACTTACTTGGAGGGTTGAAAAACATGAATCATGTAAAGTTATGCCTTGTAATGAGGTGGTCTTGTTTAATCATATGCCCCACTGGTATGGAGTTACAGGGTATTTTTGATAGGATAAGTCACTGTAGGAACTACCTTTATGCAAACCAAAAGCATAGCTTAGTGTTTTAGACAAAATGAAATCGTTTAAATTGGAAATGACCTTTGAAGATCATCTAGTCCAACACATTTGCTCAAGTAATGTCAGCTAGAGCAGGTTGCTCGTCACCATGTCCAGTCAGGTTTTGAATATCTCAACAGGTGGAAAACCCACAGCCTCTCTGGGCAACCTGTGTTTAACCTTCACAGTAAAAGCAGTGTTTTCTTGTGTTCAGATGGAATCTCACGTTTTTAATTTGAGTCTTTTGCCTCTTCTGTCAGTGGATACTACTGAGAAGAGTTTGGCTCCATCATTTTCATTCTCTCCCATGAGAATGAATCTTACCCACACATGGGTAAGATTCCCTGCTCAAGTGTTCTCTTCCCCAGGCTAAACAGTCCCAGATCCCTCAGCTTAATAGTACGAGAAATGCTCCAGTCCCTTGATAAGCTTTTTGGCCCTTTTCTAGACTCTCTGCAGTATGCCCATGTTTGTATTGAGCTGGGGAGCCCAGAACTAGACATGGCACTGTGACCTGGCCTCACCAGTGCTGAGTAGAGAAGGATCCCCTCTCTTGACCTGCTGGCAATGCCCTGCCGAATGCAGAGCAAGATAATGTTGGCTGTCTTTGCTGCGAGGGTACACTGCTGGCTCGTGGTCACTTTGTTGTTTACCAGGACCCAAGGTCCTTGGTAGAGCTGCTTTCCAGCTGGTCAGCTCCACCCACCAGCATGTACTGGTTGCCTGGGGCTGTTCCTCCCCAAGTGCTGGACTTGGCATTTCCTTTTGTTGAACTTTGTAAATTCTTCTTTGCCAGTTTCTCCAGCCTCTCCAGATCCCTCTGACAATTCAAAGATCTGATAAATTAAAGAAACTTCAAATATGTTTATTACTTTTCATACATGTTTTGAAAATAGGATATAAAAACTAGCTTCTCACTTGTAGCATTTTCATAGGCTCTCCTAGTTATCAATAGTGGACCACAGAGATTACTTGTGTGACAGAATGTGATGAGAAATTACGATGAGCAGATGCAAATCAAGATCAGGTTTGTTGATTTGAAGTATGGAGGGAAAAGTTAATGGATGCAGTACAAGAAACTAAAATATGGATAGTTAGAGTTGCAGATCTTAAGACTAACTTTGGTCTCTCCAAAAAAGGGAAAGTAGCAGAGACTTTAAATTTGGGGAACTGCCAGTCGGTCCCAGGAATGCAAATTTTGCATGCTGGTAATATCTCTTAAGGTTTTTTTTGTTCTTTAAATGCTAGATAAATAGCAAAATAAACAAGTGTCTCAATAACAAACTGAATTTAGTGTGCTTTTATTTATCAGCTGCTTCCACTAGGTAATACTATACTGTAATGAAATCTGTTTGAACTTAAAAAAAATCAAATATAAAGGTTCTGTAACTGCCCCCTGATAGTGTAGATCATATACTATATTTTTACTTTATATCATTTATGAATCCTAAGATGTTTTGCTGAATTGATGTTGCTTGATGGAGTATGTTTTGAAATATCCTAATGATAAATTTTGCTATAAAATGGCCTTAAAATTAATAGATACATACATAAATTCATACATGCATATAAAATTGCCTAAATAGAATTCGTACATGAGTAAACTCATCATTACATAACTGTAGTGAGTTTTGAGCTTAAGGAACGTAGTTGGAGTGGGGCAGTCTGGTATGGTCATGGTAGGACTGACAACTCACTGCATTAACTTTGCAAATCAGTATAGACCGAATGTGGGGAAAAAAATACATTTAATATAGGACTGCTTCAGTCAAAGTGAAGAAGCCCAGTATATTTTAGAGGAACCTAATGCAAAGAAGTTAGCATTAACAACCTGAGAAATTCAGGTTGCGTAGTTAATATGTATGTTAACAATAACTTTGTTATTGCGTTCTGTATTTTTAGAAAAACTGAAGGGAAAGTAAAGGAAAAGGCTATTGCAGAAATCTTTCTGCACATTTCTTCATAAAGAAGCTTAGATGAGTTTCTGTACTGGTATCCTTCTTTCTAGTGCTCATGCTGGAGGATCTCTCAAAAGCTGAAATGGTACTAGAAAAGGCTTTTGGACAAAATGACACAAACAGGAAGATTGATGAGGCTGCTTGGTATTTATCCATCTTTTTTTTGTTACCCTATTGTGTCTCATTAACGCATGGAAGTGTGTGTATAACCTTAGTGTTTATCTACCTTAGTGCTTGAAACTGTTTTGACAAAGCAAGTAAGAAAGATGGTAAATGTATAGCTTTTAATTATTTCTTCTATTGAAGAAAATAATCTTGTGGATAATGCAGGAGCCTCCGATCAGTAATGGAGTCTAACAGGTTTGTGCTATTTCATAGTTGTGAGTGATCTAAAATGGTGAATAATGTTAGTAAAAATTAAAGCTATTGCAAATCACAGAATAAATCAGTGTTTGTTGATGTCTGGGTGATTAAAAATGGTAGGAGAAATTCATCATTGAGGAACATTGAGTGCATAGAAGAAAACTGTCTCATCTGTATGTACTTGTGGTGTTGAATGTTCAACTAGATCTGATACGTAGTACCAAGTTTTGTGAGAGAATCAATTTAGTACACAGTGACTGTAAACATTAACCAGATACTTCAGTTAACTTAAAATTTAATGAAGAACAGAACAAGAACGTTGCACCGCATTGCGTACTTAACGGTGTGCTCACAATTGCAATACTATTTGAAGTTTCCTCCCAGTTAAAGAAGTATATAGTAGAAGTAAAAAGACACTGGACTGTGTTGGTGGTGGTAGTTGGAATAGCTTTCATACAAGAATGACTGGTAAAGGGGATGACCAGAGAAGTGTTTGAACTGTGTAGAGCTGTGTCTTGTGGAGAGTCTTTGTTTCTTTTGTGACAGAAGAATGGCAAGCTCAAAATGAGATGCACTTTCACACGGCCTGTAGGTGGTGGAATTCGTATCTGTATGTTGCTCTAAATCTTATCATATCATAGAATGGTTTGCGTAGGAAGGGACCTTAAATATCATCTAGTTCCAGTGCTCCTGCCATGGGCAGGGACATCTTCTACTAGACCAGGTTGCTCAAAGCCCTGTCCAACCTAGCAAAGAGACCAGAAGAAATACAGAAAATGTTTAGACAGAATCACTGAAGAAAATTCTGGCTGCAACTCTTAACTAGGACAGTGCCATTTCTGGCTCACAATTACACTAGAGCAGTAGTAACTACTGTATGCTGGACTTGTTCATATCCTCTTTCCTAGACACCCTTACTGTCATCGCTGGAGACAGTATGTGTGTCCAGACTGACATTTGATTTTACTCCGTATATGTATTATTTTGAAAGCTAGAAGTGTGGTGTAGTAATGAACAACATGAAACCAGCAGAATATGTGGAAACAGTGGTTTTGTATGGAAAAACTCTGCCCACTGAAATGGCTCCCTGGTGTGCCTCTTTTTAATTTCAGGATAAAATGAAGTATTTTAAAGAGATTATAAAACCATTGATGATGTCATTAAATGGATGTGATAAAGACTGTATCAGCCCATTAAACTGAGTGAAGGACGTTAGAAAGGAAGTATTTTGCTCATTCTTTTCTAATTAGCTCTGCAATACTGTTACCATGTAAGTGGAAGTCATGTTTGCTTTTATAAACCAATTTTAGTAATCTAATTTAACTGTTAACATAAAAGGAAAATGGCTGTGTAGATCTCAAAGCTAAACAGGAAAATTGTGCTGTAACGACAGAGTTAGGTAGAACATAGTGTTAGCTGAAAATACTCTAAGCTACAGTCGTGTTTCTAAACAGTTCAGGATATACTGTATTTAAAGAATATACATACAAAAAATATATTGAACCCATCCAAGTGAGTTCAGTAAATCCATCATAAAAATGAGGCCTTCTTATTTTAATAAAGCATATTAAACTGTTGGATGTATGGTTGCCTATTATGACATCTTAGTGTCCTTTTTCTTGTAAGAGGAGGAGGGTATGGCTACCATAGGTCCATAAGGAAAGATGTTCCTTTCTGTATTTTGAAAAAAGTGAGATTGCATTTCTTGAGAACAAGGAAGCTAAGAGATGTTATCTGCAGCCATCAGCTATAATGATCCTGTCTCCTTTCATTTGGCCTTTATCCTTTTTTTCCTCACCATTATTGCTAAAACTGTAGTATATTCCCATCTCTGCTTCTGGCATGGCTTTGAACAGGTATTGCCTTCTTACTGTTGAGCTTGTGTGGTCCTCCTCCCTGTTTCTTCACCAGTGGTGCCACTTAAAGCGGCTGTGCTTCTGTTTTCCTTTGTAAAAATAAGGGAAGCTGCCAGCTTGCTGTATTCACAATTTTTTCTGTTTTTCTGTTAAGTGAAATAAAAGGCTGTTCCATGTTTTGTGTTATACAGTAGGTGTCTAAACATTTTACTTCCATTATTCACAATTCTGTAAAATTGCCTTGTGCTTTATCTTGTATTTGCAGTCCAACATTAAAATAATGCAATGCTATTATTCCTTCAGATTTCTTTCCAGTTGAAGAAATTAAGGGTTTCAGAGTTAAGGATTTACAAGTCTGAATTATTATAAGGCTCCCCCCCCCCCCTTCTTTCTGGATACTGTAGCAAAGAGGAGCTGATTATTGAGGAGCCTTTAAAATATGAAATTCTTGGCATCTAGCCACTTTTGATGTTGTTTGCATGATTTTCAAGTGTGATTTGATATCAATGTGAGATCAGTAGCTTGAATCTGTATTTCAGAAGTTTGTGTTATACTTGAGTGTTCATATCTAAGATCTGAAAAGCACTGTTATCATGAATTCTGAATTCAACAGTATTGAAATTTGCATTTGCCTGTAAAAAGTGATTTTGTATATTATTTTTCATCTTGATTTTAGAGCTTTTAAAGAGAAACACAAAATACCCAACATACCTGACAGACCAATAAAACCAATAAACACTGTCTGCACTCGCTTTTTTTTTTAATAGGCTTGGTTTTTAATATTTTGGAAGAAAAAGTATACTACAAAAGAAAGATTGCTTTTAAAATTTTATAAATATTTGTTTGTCTTATGTTGTTGTATTCAGTGTCTAAAATTTCCCCTTCTATGAAGACAAAGACTGAATTATGGCTTTTGAAGCAAGCCCTGCAATGAAGCGGGTAGTTGCAGTGCCCCAGAGCAAACCAGGATTTTTAGCATTTGGTAGTGTTTCAGCTTGATGTGTGGAGAAGTTCTCTGTTACCCTGGACAAACTGATTAACTCTGCAGATTCAAAGGCTTAAGGGCAGAGTGGACCCCAGACTTTGGCAGTTCATCACTGTCATTCATCTGCCTTTAAAAATATCTGCATGTGACCTTGCAGCCTCCTTCTCTCCCTACTGCTTCTCACAGCATGGGGCTCACAATGTGCAGAGCTACCGATGCTCTTTATACTGCTGTACACAAAGTTATCATGGGTTCACAGTTGAATTTAGCAAAAATTGAAATGTTTTCATGGATTACCTGGGTATTTACTATGTATCTTTGGGAAAGGGGTTTTTTGCTGGGTTACGAAGTATTTCTCACCTGTAGCTTTATTTCTGTATCTGTCTTGAGTCCAAATTGTTGTTGGCCTCTTGCTCTCTTATTTATATTACTGACCCATTAAGTGTTGTTTTGTTGTGGTTTATTTTTCACAGCCATTTGCTTTCCTCTTTCATCGTCAGTGGAAGTCCAAAAAGATTGATCCTTTAATGCACTCAAGATACAAAACCTGGTATTATTTAAATGCTGTCAAAATATTGTAGTTCAAATTAAGCCACTGTATAGAGAAGTAACTTAAACTAGTTACGTTTTTATGAAATTACAGGAAATTTAATGTTTTCATGAGATTTAAAAAATTAATAACATTTAGGCTTTAAAGTAATTCTGATTATGTAATTTTACTTCTTTACCTCTTTTCATATTTTAGCACAATTTTGCTCTTACTATATCTGAAGTAAATAATTTGTATCTTACATGTGTCAAAAGTAATGACTGCAAGCCTGTAAATCTGATTTTGATAGCATTTGATTTTTTTTGTAGCTTAAAATCCCCCATAGACAGAGGAGAGAAAATAGGTTTGAATTTGGTGAGTGATCAAGGACTAATTTTTAAAATCTACATCAATTATGTTCTGTACTAGATATATTCCTGGAAAATAAACTTTCAAAAAACTTATATTCTAGCTTGTCTTCAGGCATAATGACTTGATGAATGTAGTGGTCAAAAACTGGTGGATTAGCTTTCAATTCTGTATTGCATAATTTTCTAAAAGCTGAAAACATTTTAATTAGGTCTAATCAGATCTGAACTGATCAGATCAAAGATGTGCCTGGTCTAATATCTCACTGCCAACAGGTGAATAGCAGGTAGCATAGACATGTAGGTAAAAATCGGAAAAGTAAATAGCAGTACTTCCCTGACGCAGTGTGTTAACATCCATCAGTTTGTCTATTCTCTATTTTTGCATTGTCCTTAAACATTGAGAAAGAAGACTCCCTAGTGCTCTTTGATTCTTCATGATATAATTCCCTTGATCATTTTCATTAGGTACCGTATCTGTGGTTTTCAGCAAAACATCTGGTTTAGGTTTTCTCTGAGAAGATGCAATCCCCTGAAGAATCATCTATACCTGGTGTAAAACTTAGACTTTAAAGTTGAGAAGTTTGTGGCACTTAACAAGACCTTAAAACTGTCTTCATTATTGTTATATTTTTCTGTTGGGCTTTTTTGGTAGTTTTCTTCTGGTTTTGTTCATACGGATGTATTCTGTGGTTGTAATACCACATGGGCTTGTGGCTGTTGGCTCCTCGATTTAAGTTAGAATGTATAAAGCTAGTATCTTGTTCATGAAAATTCTCTCTCAATTCAGTGAATAAAACATGGGGGTTGACTCTTGGAAAAATTACCATCATTGTCCTATTTGCCAGTTGCCACTTAATGTTCAGGTGCCTACTGTGTGATATGCTGTTCTTTTAACATTATTGAACTTCATCAGAGCTGCTGTTTGTTCTTTTTGTACTTGGAAAAATCAAATTTTTCATGTAAATGTGGAGCTAAAGAAGGTAATTCATAGAAGTATATTTGTTTTGGGATAGATGGAAATTGAGTTTTGAAGGCTCCCATGGAAGTGAAGGGGTAACAGCAGTTTCATGTAACTGCTAACTAAATCAGTAAATAAATATCAATGATTTCTTTTGTATGGAAAATTAATAGGGAAAACTGTTTGTATCGTGTCTCTTCAATTAGCAGCATGTACAATTATTTGTCCAAACTTAATTTTGCTTGTTGTTTTTATTTTTTTTCTAGGATGGATTAGATGCTTTGGTGTATGACTTGGATTTTCCCGCCTTAAGAAAAAATAAAAACATTGATAACTTCTTAAACAGGTGTAAGTATTTAATGTTTCAGTTATTAAATAACAAAAGACTGTAAATACCAGTACAGAGAAAAAATGTAAGGGCTTTTAGCCTTTTGAAAGGCAGCTGGGGATTTGTGGTACATTTGTGTTGTCTTAAGAGTCTGATTATTTCCCACTGAGAGCTGGCAGCTCCCTATAGAAATCTAATCCCCAGCAATTGGATGTCCAAGTGTGTTGCGGCTGTAAATGGCATTATTTTCAGTGGCACAAAGCCTTTTAAGAAAAAGGCCTGTTATCTTTGTCCTTGGCAGCCCTCTGGATTCCCGTAAAACTTGCTTTGTGATTCCATGTATTAATATATCATAAGCAATTAACAATGAAATGAAATAACATGGATACAGTGTTAAGAAACCATATTAAAAATTTGTTCACTGACAGACTGGAGCATATGTTTCATAGGCTTTTTTTAGTATGAAAGGTCTCTTTTCATTATACTATAAAATTCTTATACTGCAGAGCTGCTGCGTTTATTTGTGCATGCAGCTGATATATCTACAGAATTTGTTTCTGTATTTACTCTGTATTTTTCCACTACCAGATCTCCTGCACATTCTACTCTGTAATAACATTTTAAATTGATAAAGTTGTTTGTTTTTTTAAATAGAAGTGGTTACCATAAGTTTCATAGTCATAATTGAAAAAAAGGGCATTTAAGGGTTAAGCCTTTCTAAAGGCTGCCAAATGAACAAATTCTGGAAATCATGGCAGAAACACTTGCTGATTAAAGACTTGTTAGGCTTGTGGACTGAATGGTCAAGCTTTGAAATTAAACTAGTGGTGTTGGATTTTTACAGGCATGAGAATCTCAATTACATGTTGTAATAAATTACTTTTGTGGCAAATATTATGTAATTTGCATAAAATAATTTTTGTCTTCGCTGAAATTGATGTTTTTGTTTCTGTTTCCAAGGCATTTTCAAATAGTTTACTTTGCAACTCTTAGCAATGTTACTGAATTTGTGGGGTTTATTTTGTATTATTCCCTCTTAGTGAGAATGAGTCCAGTAGACCTAGTTGGTGTCTCAGTTGCACATAAATGGATTGTTGAGAGGCCTAAGTTCGAATGTTCTGTTTAACTTTTCACAATTCAAATTATATTTGATACTGCACACTGTTACATGCACATTTTGTATGCTCAGTTATTTACAGAGAAGATGTGGTGAAACTCTTAGAGAAAAGAGAAGTTGTGTTAGGCAAAGGAAGTTCTCATTGCAACAGATAATTTGAATGTAATTTTTATGAATAATGAAATCACTAGTAAGACTCAAAGAGCTTCACTTTCGCAATTGGGGCTGAGTGAAGAAGAAAGCTTGTTTACAGCCTGATAATGAATATCTTGTAGGTAAAATTATGTACTGTGTAAGATGTGACCTGAAGTAATATGAAGGTGGCGAACAAAGTATGTTACTTCATTTCAAACTGCCTTTAGAGCATTAATCTTCTGTATTTGCTGAAATATGAAAGCAAGCTGTGAATGTACAAATAATGGCCTTAGACGGACTGTGAAGTCTAGTTTGTTTTGAATTTTTATTTAAAAAAATAATTAAAAATAGACATACAGGAGCATTTTCATGTTTGTTTTAGTTCAAATAGAAAAATGTTTATATTATCTTTCTGCAGTATTAGCTGTCCAAACAGTTTGTGTCATGATTCTAGATGTGTATTTGCAATCTAGAAATCTATTTTAAAATGGGAGTTTGCTTCCTTTATTTTATAGACTGAGTGCTCTGAGCCAGTCCTGATCCCATCTCATTTTTCTCTGGTGTACATTGCGTATTTGTGAAGGCTCCAAAGTCTGCTTCTACTGCCTGAGTTTATAAGAGTAATTTTTGCAGATGTAGAACTTTGTTAATTTTTTGCCATGTAGAATCATAGAAGGGTTTGGGTTGGAATGGACCTTAAGATTATGTAGTTCCAATCCCCCCGCCATGGGCAGGGGTGCCTTGCAGTATGCAGAAGTAAAAGAATAGAGAAGTCAGTATTCAAGGTGATTGAGCACCTTACTTTACAGCAGGGACTCAGTTTATTTCAAGATGGCATCTAAGCTTTTAATCCAGCTTCAGGGCAAGTTGGAGAATGTGGTCTTTAGCCATTGGAGCGACCCACCTGTTCGTACAAGGTGTGCTGTTTGGGTCCTCCACTGGTAATGGGAGATGAGGGACTATATTTAAATAAATTGCAGTCTGATAAACCTTGCTTAACAGATCCTAAAATATGGAAGTCAAATTTCCAACACTGTTGTTACTGTAATGTATTGCCTAAAAATAATGGAGTGCTAGTATGTCTCTTAAGTAGTAAACTGCAGTTTGCAACTGTTCACAAGCCCAGTTTGTTATTTAAAAATCCTTAGTTTGGGTGGCTCCTTAGATGTTTTTTCCTTAATTCTCTTCTGGCCATAGGCAAGGCTTGTGATTGCAAATCATTTAAAGCATTCATATTGTGCCTGCCTTTGTTTTGCCCCAATGTCAAGATTTCTCATTCGGAAGTGGTGGATCTCCTCTTGTGAGATTACTACGCAGGAAGTTAATAAAAGTTAGAATACTGTTGTTATGAGAATACCTACATTTTAGTTCCTTGCAGTCTTATTCATCCTGTGCTATAGGAGAGTTTTCATCAGGGCAAATAAGGCAAAGCATAATTTTTTTTTTTATTACTGAATATTTTGATTCCTATGTGAAATAATTTGTCAGAATTTACAATTCTAATATATTGAAATCAGCTAGTGGTATGCTGCAGTGGAAAGGGATGGCTTTACGTTAGTGTAATGCCAGAGAGTATTTATTCAAACAAAACTAAGTTTGTTCCTTTTGTGGTAATAAAATCTTACTGAATTTTGATCGTACATAGATAATGGCCAGTGCAGGTAGAAATCTAATTGTAATTTTCTGTAATTTTTTTAAAATATGAATTTAAAACCCCACATTTCTCCTCTCCTCTTCCCCTGTCCCTACTTCTTTCTAAACTTTGCTTTTAGGCCTAGAATATTATTTTTCAAAATAAAATACCATTGCATAATCTATTTTATTAGCAATGTATCTGTTTCAGTAGATGTTCCTTGCTTTTAGAAATAATGAAGCATGAGCTTTTCCATGTAATCTCATGCCAGTGTTGACCCACATGGATTAAAATAGACTGTTTTAATCCTTGACCAAATTTGGAATTAGACTATCTGCCCACTGGGAGTTTGTAAATGATGATAGTTTATAGAATGACAGGTTTATATAAATAATTGCAGTGATTCCCACTGCATGTTTTAAATTAATATCTCCTTTTTTAAGTATTATGAATAATAGAAGTGCAGGCTTATTTTTTAAAAAATTTCTTCTAGTTTCTTATGTACATACTCTAGGATATTTTCCCAGATGTTTTGCGTATTTATCCAGTAATCTTTTTATACTGATCAGTTTACAAACAAAATCATGCTGGATATGAAATTTTTGCATAGCTCTCTTTTGCAGGTATTTTTTTAAAAAGAAATTCCCAAATTAAGATGTGGTTTGATTGCAGAGTCATTGCCTTATGTTTATGTCAGGTTTTGGTTACTATGGTAATGAGGATGAGGTCATGCATTCTGCAGAGAGGCTTCCAATAGGAAAGTAGGTTCAAAATGAAGTGCCTTCTTTAAGCAGTACATCTTCTAGTAAGTATGAAATGCTGATATGAGATGAATGGGTTTAATTATATTGATTATATATGAAACATAAATTTTGTTTTATGTAGATAAAGACATGGTAAATAAAATGAGGGACCTGCGCATGAAAGCTGAAGATTATGAAGTGGTGAAGGTGATCGGTAGAGGGGCATTTGGGGAGGTTCAGTTGGTAAGTTATGTTTCTGTTTGTACATTTGAATGAATTCAGTAGTATTTCCCCATGTGTCTGCCTGAACACAGTGTTCAGAAGATGCAGGCTTATAATATTAAATCCTTTAGCTGAGTGAAGTTTTCTTTTTATCCTATGGAAATGTTCTTGGAAATGTCATACTTAAGTACTTTTAGTGTGCACAGGTACTTATTTCACACTGTAGTCATGCTTCTCTGTTAAAATAAAAAGGAATATGTATTTCTCATAAACAAGAAAATTAGCCTTTGCCACTGTATAAATGTACACTTGAATAAATTTTCAGGAATAGAAGAAGTTCTGCCAATTCAGGGATTACACCAGATTTTCCCAGACAGTTCTCTCAGTTGAGAGATGTTGTGTGCTGTTTGCAATAGATTAGCAACCAGGCTTGTTCATCTTGCTTTATTGAATTGAGAACTGGTGGGGGAAACTGGAAGTATGGTAGCAAGTGTACATGTCTGCTAATGAACTCCAGAAAATGAGAATAGTTTTAACTGTATAGTATTTAACAAGTGCAATATTTGTCCTTTTAAAGACTCATACTTACAAAGCGACTGTTACACCTATGGACTTCTCTTTTGAATAGTTTTAGCAGGTATTTTAAGAGCAATGCAGATATTGTCAGATAATAGAATTTAATTATGCTGTAGACTTATGGTATAGAATTCTTAAAAAAAATATAAAGAGTCTTAAATAGTTAAACAGTGAAGCAGAAAAGTAATATATTTAGCAGTGTTCTTCATATGTTAAAGTAGCAACTTAATGCGTTGTGTGCCGCGTTTGTCTTCATAGGTAAGGCATAAATCCTCAAGGAGAGTGTATGCTATGAAGCTCCTGAGCAAATTTGAGATGATAAAAAGGTCGGATTCTGCATTCTTCTGGGAAGAAAGGGATATTATGGCTTTTGCTAATAGTCCCTGGGTTGTTCAGGTATAGTTATATTCCTTTTAAAGTGTTGTCATTGTAGAATAGTTTCATTACAACACTGTATGACTTGGAACTACATAATTTAAATTTTTAGGTTTTTAAAGTCCTTTTTTAGTTCTTTTGGTCTGTTAAGGAAACACATTATGTTAATAATTTGTACACATTTGCTGTACGCAATAAATAGCAGATATCACACTTTTTTCAAAACAGTGCTTTGTCATAAAATTTACAAGATAAGCTCTTCTGTTTATTATTAAAATTCTGCCAGATATATATTGGTGAGCCTGCTTCACTCTGTAATGAATAGCGAGGCATTTTACCCTCCTGTGCAATGAGCATTCTTTGAAATGATGTCAAAATACATTGCACCAAGTTCACTAATCTTAATTTGTAACCAGGACTCCTTCCGCTGTAATATTCTAGAGGTCTGCTGGATGATGCAGTAGTAGCAGCTCTGTTACTCTGTAATTCAGTTTGTGTAGAGATTCCTTTGATTTCCAGCAAGGAAGAGATTAAAGAAAATTGTAACTTTTAGTCATTTGTTATTTTTTTTTATTTGCTTTTTACAGTTATTTTATGCATTCCAAGATGACCGCTACCTTTACATGGTGATGGAATACATGCCTGGTGGGGACCTTGTGAATTTAATGAGCAACTATGATGTTCCGGAGAAATGGGCAAGATTTTATACTGCTGAAGTTGTACTTGCGTTAGATGCAATTCACTCAATGGGTTTTATACACAGGTGAAAAAGAAAGAAGTAGTGTTACATAGTTTTTTATTTCTGGTGTCGCTAGAATGATTTCAGTGATCGTTCAAGAAGTTGAAATTTGTAATGTTGCTTCATCATTGTTCAGTTATTCCATCTTTCAGCTTTAAAGGTTCTCGCTATCAGAAACTTCAAGTCTGAAGTGCTACAGTCAAAGTAAATATTTTCAGCAGGCTGATGTTCCTCAGTTTGGGGAGTAATAAAACTGTCCCACTATACCCAGTTGTCCCACTGTTAGGAATTATTAATTCTCTGCTCTGCATTTGATGCCTCAGTGACGCATTAAACAAGAATTTGTGAACAATGTGAGGAAAATCACTTGGCCACGTTTCCTTGTAAGGGGCAAGATGGAATATTGACATGCAGAGTAAGGGTACTTGGTTCAGTTTCATATGATGCGCTTGCCCTAAAGTGAAGCGTAGTTGCTTCTTGAGTAGGTTGAGAAGTTTACTTTTTGATATTTGAGCTTTAATCTGTTAATTTTTAATTGTGTGAACTAGGAACAGAAGAACAGTTTGTTTTTTTCTTTTTGACAGAAAATGCAGGAAGAGTTTGAGGAAGACATAGTGCATGAATTCTCAATTTGTAATTTGGCCACATCATCAGTGTTAACACTTAAGCTTTTGCAAAAAAGCAAAGCAAACCAAACCACTAGCCTGTTGCTTGAGGATCTAGAGCATCATTATGTAGCTGTGCTACACTTAATGAATAAATGATCTTGATGAATGAAACATTTGTGCATGTGTATTACAAGCTTTTGAAAGCAGGCATTAGAAGTTGCCAGCAGCACAGTGATTTATTTATTTATTTAAATTTAGATTATTTTGACACCAGCAGAAATTTCTGAATTTGTTTTCCACTGGAGTTAGTTTGAGGAATCTGGCAAATGAAAGGAAACTCATAAAAATGTGGGCCCACTGCTTAATGCATCAGGGACCTAGTGACAAATGACATGGAAATAGCTGAAACTGCCGCCTTTGCCTCAGCCTTCACTGAGAAGATTTCCTTTTAGGCTCCTCAGATCCCTGTGCCTAGTGGCAGAGCTTGGGAAAGTGTCTGTGGCAGAAGATGATCAAGCTAAGTCCTAGTTATGCAAACATGGGTATGCACATGCCCAGGACACTAGACAAGATGTGCCAAGGGGCATGAAGGAGCTGGCCAGTACCCTCACGATACTGCTCTCTGACACCATTGGAAGGTTGCAGCAATTAGAAGATCCTTGATAACTGCAAAGAAACAAATGGCACACTCAATCTGGCCCAAGAAGGGCAAGAAAGGGAGGATCAGGGAACTGCAGGCTGATAGCTTAAAGGCGCTATTGGAGAATTTTACAGAGTAAATTTCCAGGAAACCCATTTCCAAGCATGTAGATGGGAAGGTGATTAGGAAGAGCCCGCATGGGTTTTCATTGGTGAAGGGTGCCATACCAACACAATTGGCCTGTGTGATGAGATGGTGGCCTCCACCACTGAGGGGAGAATAGTGTGCTGTTTGTCTTGACTTTAGCAAGATTTTTGATGTAGCCAGATTGGAAAGATATGGTTTGAATAGGTAGAACAAAGAGTTCAAAGGTAGCAAATGTCCTGCTAACAGTCTCCTACTAGCCATTCCTTCAGAGGGTCAGCACTATGTTTTCATTCACAACACAGTGTTCAGGTGAGACGGAAAGCATTTGTCTTTTTGGCAGCATCCGCTGCCCAGCAGGACTTTATAGAAAAGGTGGAGTAGACTTGAGATAGCACACTGAAAAGATGAAACGCGATGGATTATGCAAATTGCAGCAGGGGAATATCTAGCTATTCAGTAGGAAATAATTTTTCCATTGTGAGGGTGGTCAAATAGTGGAAGAGAGTCCTAGAGAGGTTGTGGAATCCCTGTCCTTGGGGGAAAAAAAAAATCAAGACTTAACTGACTTTGACCCAGAGGAACCTAGTACAGATTTGAAGTAGGGTCTAACCATTAGCTGTACTTTGATCAGGCAGTTAACCAGGAGTCCCTCCCAACCAAAATTATTCAGTGAGCATACTGATGCATTTCCACTGCACTTCATTTGACAGTTACTGCCAGAGTTCTCCTTTAAGGTCCCAGAAATACCCTTTTTCCTGAAATTCATGTTATGCTTTCTTGACAATTGTTTCCTATTATTATTCTGCTTCAGTATATTTAATAACATCAGATGTTCTGAACTTTGCCAGTTACTTCATGAAAACTTATTTTCTGTAATGGAAGTATTTTGTGGAAAAAAGCATGGGAAAAATATTTGTTCACATTAATATAATTCTGAAAATCACATCCATTTGTTAGAAGTGCTATAGAGAAGAAGCTGTATTTTGAAAGTCTGAGATAGCTAACTCAGAACCAAAATGTTGTTTTTTCCTGTACCTTCAACCAGTGAGTGTTTTCTAGGAACACGAGGTCAAGATTAATGCCCAAAGTTGTTAAATTCAGTGGCTGAAGGGTTTATTCCCACATCTTTGAAGATGTAGTTCAGCCGTCTGTGTGTTAGACAGACTTAGAGTAGAAAAAGCCAGGGGAAATAGCAGTGCTTTCATGTTGGTATTTTTCCTTGCCATGTTGCACTGAAGAATAGTTTACTTTTTTGTTTTCAGAAGTTAAACCGAGTTATTTACTTTAGAAAAAATACGTTTTTCTCCTTTCAGGGATGTGAAGCCTGATAATATGCTGCTAGACAAAGCTGGTCATTTAAAACTAGCGGATTTTGGTACTTGTATGAAGATGAACAAGGTAAACATAAATTTTTAATTTCACTTTTCTGTTTGTGAAAGGAAAACACTTCAAAGTAAGGAAACATACTGAAAACTTTTTAGTTGAGTGGAAAGAGCTGAAAGTTCTACTCTGTTCCAATTACAAATTATGCATCCTATTCAGTGGCAATAGTGAATGCAGAAATGGCTCTTGAAGTATGGAATGTACCAACTTCTATATCATTTCCTACAGGAGCTTTTTCAGGTCAAGACTGATTGATTGTCTCTAGATCTTCTGGATTATTTCTTAAAGTGCTTGGTTGTCAAAACTTAATGCAAAGAAGTGATATTTTCTTTACGTAGTGTGTCAGTAGTAAAAGAATCAAAACTTATGTATAAGTCACTAAATCCCAATTGTATTTATTAGTCATATGCTGATTTATCAAAAGAGTGATCTGAAGGGGACAGGTTAAAGGATGTCATTGTATTACTACTTTGTTTTGATTTAAAAATATATCCTGAGGTCACTAAAAAAAATACAATTTTACAACAGTATTTCATGTACCATGAAACACTGTTATTCCCTGCACAAAATTGGGTTTGTGTCAGTCTGCACATATTTATGAGGAAAACCATGTGAAATACATGGTACTTCCTAGAAATTGTGTAATAAGTATTTTGTGTTCTCAACATATTCCAGGGGCTTTGAATAAATCACTGTATTTAGCTGCTTTTCCACAAATAAAAGTCAATAATGAAAACCAACTGTATGAATTTGAAGAGCTGCTTCAAGTCATAAACAGTACGCTTGAGTGGAACAGCTGACCAAAAATTTGGCTTTATTTTGACTTCATACTGATTGTGTTCTTAACACTGAGGGATTTTGAAATACAGAAAAAAATTATCCTAGTGTTTAAGCTGTAAGTGCCAAAAAAAAGAAAAAGAAAATAAAAAATATTGCTACACTTTACTGAGTAATTTCTCAGTAGAGAAGCTTAATTATGATGCATTCTGGATTTGCTGTGTACACAACACTGGGTCTATATTTGTTGTATTTATTTAGTTATGTATTTTCATGCAAGTTTTTCAACAGATCCATTATTAGGGGTGGCACGGGATTATTTCAGAAGTGCCCAAATGGCACTGGAAAAAGGTGAATGGTTGCAGCTTTGGCATTCTGGGTGCCAGTTCTAGTGTGACTGACCTCTGTCTTGCCAGCCCTTTCTCAGGGGTGCGAGGAACATCAGATGTTCTTGTGTTTTACATGTTTCAAAGTCTGTCTACTTAAGAGTTTTAAGTCTCTGTCTACATTTAATCTTGGGTCAGAGTTGAAAATCTTGCACTTCAGCTGATTCTGTCAGCAAAATCCCTGTTATTGACCCAATTATGCTAACAAGAGGAGCTTTCCTTGTTTATGGTACATCCTGTCAGTATATGACATGTTTATACTGGCACAAGGAGACTGTGCAGTGTTTACAGCACCTAAATGCAATTCTGATTGCTTCTCAGATATTAACTGCGGTTCTTAAAGTAACTTGCACTGTGTTTGACATATCTTGTGTTTTGTTCTGGATTAGTATCTTAAAATTTCAAAATGTTAAAATACCTGTTCAAAATAGAATGTTTGACAAAAATTGATGTTGATCTGCTGCTGCTGCTTAGGCTGCAGAAACTCTTGGAAATGGCTTGCAGTTTTGGGTCTCATATCTGGGTTTTCTTCCCTTTTGTAGGAAGGTATGGTACGATGCGATACAGCTGTGGGAACACCTGACTATATCTCTCCTGAAGTACTGAAGTCCCAGGGTGGTGATGGTTACTATGGGCGAGAATGTGACTGGTGGTCAGTTGGAGTCTTTTTGTATGAGATGCTTGTAGGTGAGTAGTAGGATAATCAGAATTGACTACACTACTTAACTAGACTCCGAAAGCACAGTTATTTTTAACTGTTTCAATTTTATTAAGCTCTTCTTTTAGTTGTGGTTTACTGACCCTATATTTACAGAATGTGATTTAGAAATACACTGGTGCAGTTCTCAAGCATTTGTCCTTGCTTCATGTTCGCTTAGTTGTTTACCTTGTTGTGTAGGTAATTCAAATATTATAAATCAAATCTAAATTTTGATCTGCTTTTTAATTTTTGTGTTGCTGCTTTTTCAGGTGATACACCTTTTTATGCGGATTCTTTGGTTGGAACATACAGTAAGATTATGAACCATAAGAACTCCCTTACTTTCCCTGATGACAATGATATTTCTAAAGAGGCAAAAAACCTTATTTGTGCCTTTTTAACTGATAGGTAAGATTTAATTTTTACTCAGAATGAAAGTAAGACTTTGTCAAGAAAATTTGTTCTCAAGTTGAAGGAACATGAATGTATTTGTTATGTGTGAGTTTCTAAACTATACAAGGGAAATGGAACTTACTTCGTAAATGCAGTGTAGCTGCTCCCATTTCAGTGCTGCCTAGGCTTTTTTCTGATTTCTGAATGCATTTCCATTAGTTGAATGTTGTTCATAGGAATCAGGCTTTTTTCTTTGAACTACAGCAATGTAAGGAACTGTTAGCCTTTCCCTTAAGATAGAACTTCTGATCAAAATTTTTAGTGAAGAGATTGTAGAACCTCAGCCTAGGTCTGTGTGTTACTTTGTCTACTCTGAAGTATTACTTTGTCTAACCTGAAGCAGTAGTTTCTAACTGATGTTACTGTGAGCTAGACAGGCAGTAGCATCAGCTTTATTTTCTCCAGTCCCAATATTTGGGAGAGGAGTTGCCGATGATTGCTGCTGCTTTTTACAGTGATAGCATGTGTACTGGGGGAAGAGAAGTTCTGCTATTATGGGTACGTCTGCCTTATAAATTTAGTTTGAATATGAAGTATTACTCCTTAGTAACAGCTACTGTTACATCGATCTGTATTGCACAATGGTGAGTGGCATGCAAAACAAATTCCTTTTGGATGAAGCTAACGCAAAAGATGCATTTCAGGAGTGTCCGTAATACACTGCCAGCTCTTAGTGGGCATTCAGGATCAGGGTAGAGTCAGCCCACAAGAAGCTTGTCTGAATTGTAGGTGTTAGGTCTGTTTTGCTTTTTGAATACGCTGCTGTTGTACCCATGCTACTTACAACCTTTGCTGGAGAACTGGTGCTGCAAAGGAGGGAACCTGTTGCATTTGTTGGGCTGTATGCAATTTGAGTAATAGCATGATCTTCTAGAAAAAGTAGAACCTAAGTGCTGCTTGGCAGCCGCCTAGCAACTTCATGATGGTGGAAACAGTAGCAGCAGGGATTCTTATAGGCAAGACTCAAAACCACACTGAGTTCTGAAATGAAGCTGTTGAGCTTCTTTTAAGTATGTTTACATGAAAACTTTGAAATAAGTCTACTTCTTACCTTAGTTTGAGAGGTAATTTTCTGTCTTTGTTGTTAGATTGTGCCTTAAAATGGGTAGTTTATGTAATCTCCCATGTTTAACCAAAATACTCTTTAACAGGGAAGTCAGGCTAGGACGAAATGGTGTAGAAGAAATTAAACGGCACCTTTTCTTCAAAAATGATCAATGGGCCTGGGAAACCCTCAGAGACAGTAAGTGTAATGGACATGGACAGTGGAATTGAGTGCAACCTCAGCAAGTTTGCCACTGACACTAGGTTTTATGCTGTGGTTGACACACTGGAGGGGAAGGGATGTCATCCTGTGGGACTTCAGCAGGCTTGAGAGGTGGGCAGTTGCCAACCTCATGAAGTTCAAGGCTGTCTACAAGGTTCTGCACCTGTATCGTGCCAATTCCTAGCGCAAATACAGTCTGTGTGGAGACTGGATTCAAATTAGCCCTGAGGAGAAGGACTTTGGGGGTTCTGGTTGAGAAGCTCAGCATGACCCAGCCATGTGCACTCCTAGCCCAGAAAGCCAACTGTATGCTGGGCTACATCAAAAGAAGCATGGCCAGCAGGCTGGGGGAGGGGATTCTATGACTCTGCTATAATGCTTTTCTCAGAGACAGTGGTCTGGCTTATTTATTACGTTAGCAGAAGGACTGCTGTGTTTCTTTTAATGGAATGTAGGTTTATTCACTCTGTACCAAGAAATGTAATTTCTTAGTCACTGAAGTAATTTAATGATTATTATCATACTATTCTACCTTTTCTTTATAGCTGTAGCACCAGTTGTGCCTGACTTAAGTAGTGACATTGACACTAGTAATTTTGATGATCTGGAAGAAGATAAAGGAGAGGAAGAAACATTTCCCATACCAAAAGCATTTGTGGGCAACCAGCTTCCTTTTGTAGGATTTACGTACTACAGCAACCGCCGGTATGTATGCATAAAGTAAGCTGATGGTGTACTCTTTTGTCAGCACTATTTCTGACTCTTACCAAGCTCTATTCAGAATCCTAATAAATTACACTATTTTGACACTTCGATAATAAGAACTAGTACTGCTAGTCATCAGTACCTTAAAAAAATCACACTAAGTTTGTAAATGCCGTGCTCTGCATTAAGATTACTATACAGTGGTGCTGTAGAAGCTGAGCAAGAAAAATCCACTGTTGCCACCACTAGGCAGAGCCACCTGCAGAGCACTGAGTTATATATGTAGTCAGGAATGAGGGATACGAATGTCACTTTGTGTTAGTGTGAATTACTGGTCTTGAGTTGTATATGACGATTCCATAGGTTACATCAGTGTTTTAGCATGTGATAAATTAAACCTTGACTTACTAGAAATAGGGTATTTTCTACTTGCCTGTTACCTGCTTCATAGTTTTTGTCTTCAAAGTACTCATCCACTGCAGAGTGAGATGGTGATTCTTTACAGTTTTCACTGTTGCTTAGAAGACTTTAAACTACATCATTTAAAATTATATTAATTTATACTTTAAACTTTTTCTTTGAAGACTTCTTTTAATTGTGGGTGGGTATCAGACTTAAAATGGGCTAAACCTAGTGGACTGTGTCAGAAACTATTAGTTTTAATAGCATTTCTGGATAGGAAAACTTTGAAGGAAATAAATCTGGTTTTCGTCCTTGTATAGAAGAGGAACCACTTTTCCAAGCCTGTGGTGAAATTCTTTCCATCTCTGCAAAGAGTTGGATTTGTTGTGCTCTGCATAGTGAGGAGTAGAAGGACTTAGCAAGCCTTGCATACAATTTGCGGGAGTTCAGCAGTTCAGGATTTTCACCTACTGTTCTGATTGTAGTCAATAATTTAAAAAAAACCCTCAAATTTTGCCTTGCAGAAAGACTTTTGGAATGTATTATGAAGAAGGTGCAATAGCATATAGAAGCTTGTTAATATCCTCATTTCTTTCTTCTCTCTTTCTTCTTGGGGGACAGTATCAGGGATTTAGAGTTCTAAGTGGCTGTATTTTGTGGTCATTGAAGAATTCTGCCACTGAATATTATTATAACTTCATAGGAAAGCTAGAACTAAAATGTTGTTGGCCGAGAATTGAATTTTGTCCCATAATACTTTGATAGTGTGATAGTCTTGAAAAGTCTGAAATGACCATTCATACTTACTAAACCTCTAATCATAATTTTTGTTCTTTCTGTACTGAAAGGAGTTAAAAAATTGTTTTTAAAAAAGCATATTTAGAAAATGTTGCACATTTATCATCCTCTCCTTCCATTTAATCTTACTAACATATGCTGGACTGTTTAAAGAAACAGAAATATAGGAAAATAATGTGACTTCTGTCTTTAAAGTAGTCAATGTTTTAGTATAGAATACTTTCTGTGCCTGTAATCTCGTTGACTGTAAATTAGGGAATGTGGTTGTTTATTACTGAACTTCGCCTATAACGCTGATTTTGGAATACTATCTGAGAACACTTTGAAGCCCCATCTGGCTTGTGTGTTCTCTTCTGGATTCTGATGGAGCTGGTACTCTGCCTGTTAAGTATCACATTCTCACTACTCCCAGCCCTGGTGTGCAAGATATAGTGGCTTCTTGTACTCAAGACAGCAAGCCCCTTTCTGTTGCATTTCCTCTGTTGTTTGACTGTCTGAAAGCACTCTTGATGTTTAATTTGACCGTGGTTTGGAGATGACTTTGATTTTGCTCTCCTTGATCCTTTGGAAAGGCTTTTGTGCATGTAAAAATACACATGTGAAACAAAAAGGATGATGTATTCATCTTCCTCAGTTCATATGTTGTAGAGTTTTTCCTCATATAATCAAATGCAGTAAAAAACACTTTACATTTCTCTAGCTCATTTATCATGCTGAGAATATGACATCAAATACCAAAGGAATTTGGAGATAGTAATTTGTATTTATTTTCCTGACTTTTCAGAATCATGACAAATAGAATTTTGTGGTATTTTCAGTAAACACTTATGTAAAATAAGAACACTGGCTTCAGGACATTCTTTTTGTGTGTGGGACTCTGAGTAACTTTGTTGGAAGTTACACAATCTGCAGAGTTCTCTTCGTTGCTGCTACTTGCTGCATAAGTGCCTGAGTAAATATTTGTGGGATGGAAGCCAGTGAGAGTGTTGTAACCATGGAAAGCAAAGATTTTTTTTTCAACAGTTATTAAAAAAAAAAAAAGTGGTTGTATTAGTATTTGGCAGAAATCCTTTCTTATGGTGGTCTTTAAGCGCAGCTGTGTGCTTTACAATAAATTATGTGACTTTTCCAATTAAATATGCTGAAATCTTAAATAATAGAACTGAAAAAGTCTGAGTATGTTACCATTTGTTTATCCGCATTTTGGAGTAAAAAAATCTGGGGGTTATGTTTTAAGATGATTGTATTGTGTTTGGACATTGTTTTCTTCCATAATTTTGCCTTTAAACAAGTCTTTAAAATAAAACTTTTAAAATGTTGCTCCAGGTATTTAGCTGTCTGTGCAGAAAATTCCAATGACAACAGAACAGGCTCCAGTGTGGACAAAAGTGTGGTATGTCTCATTGATTTTCAGCTTTGTTGGGTCCTAGTAAAGAATCTATTGCATATATGGGAATAAACTGTTTGAATTGTAAATGTGTTAAATAATTTTAGTGCTTGAAATATGGTTAATCAATGGATAACTGTTAACTGCTTAGTATGGCCTGCCTATTAAAGTTACTGGAAAAACAGCATTTCAGTTCTTCACGTAACATTGTTTTTCCTAAATTGGGATAAAGCAGCTTTTTGTGGAACTGCATTTACATTTTTTATCTTTAGAAATATCGGACTGTTTATGCAGTATTTTTAGAGTGCATTATAGATCCCAGGTGTATGCTGGCTTTGTGGCAAGCATGGAGTCTGGACATGTGGTGGGAAGCTTGGGCTTTCCAGCAACCCCACTAGTTTTAACTCTGGAACTGGACTTCCTGTGTGCTAACTGGGAGGTGGCAGATAATGTATGAAGCTTGTGTAAACTTCTCCATCCTAAGGGTGCCCCACAAGCTATTGGGAATTGAAGCGCTGAGGATTTGCATGTACCTACAAGAAATGTTCAGGGATTCTTTCAGTTACTGCTTTGCAAAATTCTGGGCAATCCAGTTTCCAGGAGCGTATGCTGAGGTGTTAGAAACAGGGCCTGCTTGGATTCTCTGCAAGTTCTGGTGAAATCAAGCTAGTCCCTTAAAATGATACATTTTTTTTACATGTATTTTACTAATTACAATCTTTCCAGAAGAAAACATTGTCAAAATATTGGTAATTAAATCTTCTTGGCTTTGACTATGATTTACTTAGTGTTTTGTTCTGTTATGTTTTCCATTTAGAGTAGAAGAGAAGTAGGTATCAATATATGTTCCCTTTTCTTTTAAACTTGCAATAAAAAGGTTTTAAGGATATGTGGTATTACCCAGAGAAAATTTATAAAGGGCAGAGGAACTGATTATGAACTTTATTGTGCTAACTGATTTGATGAAGCATTGAAGTGTATTGATTTCTTCATATGTGTTAATCTGTTCCATAAATGTTGTTTTCCTCATAAATATTTGGCTGTTAATACGATAAAACTTAAAACAGACCCAGACTTTAAAATACTTGCAGAGACTTAAAGCTGTGTGCTGGCTTTTGGTTGACTTTGAAGAGAGTTACTAAATGGACTTGGCATAATTAGTTGGGATACAGGCACCCTCATGTAATTTAAGAGCCCTCAAGAGTCCTGTCCGTATTGTCAAATGTATTTGAATGTATTGTGATTTTAAGTTTGGGGAGGTGAAGCGCTTGGAAGGTTGTGAATATAGAAAGGCTTAAGTAAATGTTAAGTCCTTTACTACAAGGTACTCTTACAGTCCTTTCTCAGGTGTTTTTCTTTCATTGCATGCTGCATTGAAAACAGTAATGTTGACACATGGTTAGCAAATTAATTAGTTCTGGAAATATAACACAAGATGTTACCTGGTCTTTCTGTATCTTGGCACAGTACTGGGCATCTTCTGGGAGGGACTGAGTGCCAGAAACTCCCAAGGAATTCTTTGCATTTTGCAAGCGTGTAAAACTTCACAGAATTAGGTCACGAAGTTGGACAAAAAAGGGGATTTGGTGTCCTTCAACTGAATTCCAAACCCCTGTGAAGATCTGATTATTTGGGTTTAATGCTACAATAACCACGTGAAAACAGTTCAGATATTAAGAAAAAGGAGAGTAACAGATTCTTTTGCACTGTCTTTGGTTTTCTTCACTGTTCAGGGAGCAGAACCAGATGTGTTGTGCTGTGGTGATTAAAAAAACAACCAACCAATCCCTCCCAACCCCCACCCCCACAAATGACAAAACAAACAAAAAGTATGGCAGTTCCATAGGGTTTTTTGTCAGCCTCTCTGCTGTAGGCAGGCTTTCCCATAGTCATTTCTTCCCCTGCCTTATACTCAAAAGGGAAACAGAGCAAACTGAAACCTAAAAGAATGCTTTTATACAGAGTTAATTGTAACTCAGGATTTTCTTAAGGTACTAATTTGTCTATTGAGATCAGATTGTGCAAAACTTCTCTGGAAGCTTGTTGTCTCATGCTAATATAATTAGACTGCTCATCAGGCTTTGATAGGCTCCTTGGAGTACTGCACTATGGAAGAATCCAGAGACAGAAAGAAGCAAAAGGAGGAGGCAGTAGAGGTCCAAACTAGTAGGATTCAGTACAGAAATGCCTCAGTTGCCAGATGTCTCTTTGGACCCGTATCCCATCTGTTTCATTTAGTTCCTCTATGCAGCCTGTTCAGAAGGGCTGTAAAATGAGTAACCAAGAAATGGAAGAGCAATTATGTTGAAACTTCTTTATCGTTTATTTTTGTGCATTAGCTGTGCTCCCTTTTTACGAAAGTGAGAGCTAGACTTTAAATAGTCTCGCTTCTTGCTTTATTTCGCAGTGGTCTGTACCAAGGAGATGAATGTGTTATATACTGATTCTCCTTCCTTTTTCCTCGAAGTTTAGATCTGGAGGCCATCTCTGTGGTTTTTGATTATAACCATTGTCTCATCCACATGGTGTTATGTTGTATGTCACACCAGTAATTGGTTTTCCGGAGCTGTTCTGTAAGTGCTGAGAAGTCTATTTCTTCCAGTATTTCCTTGCTCTCTTAAGGCTTTGTAATAAGTAGTGGTAAATATATAGAATAGAGTGGTGGATATATAAAATATGTAGTTTCTGGTTAGTCCACAGTTGCCATTCCTTTTTTTTGTTCTTTATCTGAAAGCTTCAGAGTAGCTTAAGGAGGTGGGAGAAAGAAAAAGGAGGTGATGAGAAAGGATCTCCAGTTCTTGAGAGTACCTCTGTGCTCCATACTTTTATTTCCTACTAAAATGAGAAGGAGAACAGATTGAAAGCAGCAATTAAGAAAAACACGTGCCTGGAAGTAGGCAAAAATAATCTCACCTATAACTTTCTCATTTAATACAGATAAAGCATGCCAAGCGCATTGCATCATCTTTACTTCAGGACTGTACCAGAGGGCAGTCTCTGTCGAGGACACTTGTTGCTGCTATCAAGAATAAAGACAAGCGTTATTTGTCTCTTCTTCATGATCTTAATGAGCCGTTTCAGTTTTTCTAAGCATATTTTGTGGGAAAAGGAAAAAAATAAGAGGCAGAGTTAAGAGGAAATGTTCTGTTGCTTTTCATTCAAGGATGATTGTAAGGAGTCAGGCAATTGTCTGAGTTTCTGAAGCTAAAACACTGAACAAGAAAGCAAAGGGTCAGAGCCGCTTGACTATGTTTCTTTGAAGAGTGTAAGTTAGGACTGTAGTTCTTCTCTATGCAGTTCCAAGAGTGTTGAGGTAAGTGTGAGAAAGCTAAATAAGGCTGAAATCCCGACAAGGTCAGTGAAAAGGTTTAAAAGTGTGAATCAGCACAGACTTGACTTGATGAGGTTGCTCAAAGTTGACACCATCTTGCTGTTGGAGTAGGATTACAGAGATCTAGTAGAAGGTAGATATTTTGAGACTACATGAAAAGAATGAATTTCTGAATTTATCTTGCTGGTAAGCAGTGCATGCTGTACAGTAATGTTCTGCATCAACATCTGAAGTTTGTTACTATTTTCCAACATTAGTACGAAGCTAGCTGGAAGAGTGATCTCTGACTAACTATGTCAAGAGCATTTTCTCCCCATTCCTAATAACTCACAGGCTTGGTTCTGCTTCCTGAACTTGAGAGCTTGAACATGCATTCCAAAATACATCTGGTGGTTCATGCTGGAAAAAGAAAATTTGAGAATAATTAAAAGGCTTTCTTTTATCTTTGCAGTAATACCTTTAGTCTGATTCTGAAGGTACTTAAAACAAGGATTTGATTTAGCTTAACCCTGTGAATTTTAACGAAACTGTTCAGAACCCTAAAATTTTATGTGCATGCAGATTACAGAATTGTGCAATAGTAAATGTATTTCTTGTAACTAACTTTTTTTGATGTGTTTTTTTGGGGGATCACATTTTAGTAAGATAGAAAAATGTTGCTTAGAAGTAAGCTGTGATTCTATATAAGCAGCACTGAATATTCTGAAATGCTTCTTTGAAGTTTTTAATGCATGTTCTTTCATGTAAAAATATATATTTAAAGCTGGAAAATATGCAGAAGATGATCTATGAGTTGGAAGAACAACTACATAATGAAATGCAGTTGAAAGATGAAATGGAGCAAAAATGCAGGTGAGACTTAGAACTTTAATTGTTTACATAATTTAGATACATGTAATACTTCAGTTCTGTATTACTGCTGTAGGGATTACCAGAATCCTACTAAAAATGGTACTGTAATTCTTCAAGGGAAACACAAGCTTTAAGTAATTCTAAAACAATGTTTAAATAGTTTCTTTTGAATATAGCATGAAGAAAATGTTTTTTTTTTTCATTGGCACCCATGTAACACATTTTCTTTCTGGACCCTTGAATGTTTGCATTTACCTGATTATCTCTGATGTTTTGTTAGACTATGATCACATAATGATCATGCCGATTTAAAAAAGTAAAATACTGTATATACACCATGTATTTAATTATTAAAACTGTCTGGTTTCTGAGTATGTGGTACTTGTTGGAAAAAAACATTCCTCTCTCTTTTTTTTTTTTTTCCCCTGGTGGCTGATAGATAAGAACCACTATTTGTTTTCTGAAATCTTGTTTCTACCATGTTGAAGAAGTAACTAAGTGGGAATTTGCCTATTCCGTAAGCTATGTGAACAGTCAGTTGGGATTCTTCTTTTCTGATAATTAGAAATTTTTCTGTGATTCATACCAATTAAATTCACCTTCAGTTATGTTCTCCTTTTGATGTATTTTCTTGAAGGCCGAAGTAAAGTCAGGAGACAACACTAGGCATAAGACATAGGAAAAATTTAGGCTTGTGTATTAGGACCATAGGGTGTATCTGTATAGACTACTTATGTGTTACCTTGTAGTCAGAATGGTCCGGTGTGAATTTGAACTGTGTGACACTGACACTATCACTTACTTAAACAGAGCTTCACTGTTCACATGATGTAATTGCTTTCCACAAGCAGAATGTGCATTGCTTGAAAGATACTCAATAACTGTCTTCCTGCAGCGGTGTTCAAGGCCAGGTTGGACAGAGCCTTGGGTTACATGGTTTAGTGTGAGGTGTCCCTGCCCATGGCAGGGGTGTTGGAACTAGATGATCTTAAGGTCCTTTCCAACCCTAACTATTCTATTCTATTCTACTACTCAAGTTGTCAGAGCACAGCAGTGTGTCTTCTGGTATGTCATACTGTTTACTGCAGACTTGGTAGATAGGTTATATTGCTCCTTCTCTACCTGCAAGGGTCCTTTTTGTTGTCTCACTGATGACAGAAAGCTGACTACAAAAATGCAATGGATATGTCAGTTAACTGAAGTTTTACTGTGCACCTCACTATCTCTATAATACTAGGTTTTAACATACTGCTTCAGCAGAGAGACTTTCAAATAATATTATTCAAGTATCTTTATCCATAGTAGGGAGCTGTTGAATTAATGAACCATTTTAGATATCTGAAAAGTTCACAACTAGGGAAAGTTTTAGCAGCTCACTGGGGAATTATAATTTTAAGGATAACCTGTTGTGTTCTTGAACTATTTTTACATTTGGAGATTAAGGAGCAAAATACGGAACCTGAAGTTTCATACCTGTAATCTGCAGCAAAGTTGATAAATACTTAATACATTTTACAAATTATTTCCAGTAATTATTTTTTTTCCTAATGCAAATATTTATTACAAAATAGCAGTAGCCAAAATATAAATGTTCACTTTAGTAATGGTCCCAAATTATTTCACTAGAAAGCCATTATGTATAATGTTTCCTTCTCAAGTATGACTTAAATGATTTTATTTTCAGATCTTCAAACATAAAGCTAGACAAGATCATGAAGGAACTGGATGAAGAGGTAAGTTGTTTTTTTTTTTCCCTCAGTGAACCTTTCTTAGTTGGATTAAAAAAGTGGATAATATTTTTATGACTTAAGATATTTCTTCTGTGATTAAAAAATTGTCCTGAGATTTGAGATGAAACCATCATGTTTCAATAATGTAGCATTGGAAGATACACTTTTATTTGTGCAAATTTTCAAAACCTTTTTCATTTCTGCGTATCATGCCTGATTTTGCTTTCCCTGCTAAATGTTTTGCTTAGTCACCACTCATCACAACTTCTTTAGTTTACCAAACCAGTTACTCTGAAAGTTAATGTACAGATGATTTTCTTTTGAGTCTTTATAGTCTTTCTTAATAATAATTTTAAGTTGCTTATTTATAATCACATTAATGATAACTTTTCTAGTAAATTCTTTAATTTGTCGTGTAGAACTTGACAAAGCTATCTTTTCTGAAAACCTTTTAAAGGAAGCCACAAACTCACTTACTGGTTTCCTTGATTAATTAGTTGCAGAAGTAATGGTCTGAGGATCATTCCTTAAAATGTAAATGGAAAATACCAATGCTTTTCATTTTAGGGAAATCAAAGAAAGAACTTGGAATCAACAGTGTCTCAGATTGAGAAGGAAAAGATGGTATTGCAACATAAGAT
>JAOEHX010073215.1:0-32610 GCA_025448015.1 Bolborhynchus lineola | reverse complement strand
AAGGCTGTGTGGAGACCTCATAGCAGCCTTCCAGTGTCTGAAGGGGGCCTGTAGGGATGCTGGGGAGGGACTCTTCAGCAGAGACAGTAGTGACAGGACAAGGGGTGGTGGGCTCAAACTGAAACAAGGCAAGTTCAGGTTAGATATAAGTAGAAAATTCATCACTGTGAAAGTGGTGAGGCACTGGAATGGGTTGCCCAAAGAAGTGCTGAGTGCTCCACACCTGGCGGTGTTCAAGGCCGGGTTGGACAGAGCCTTGGGCAACATGTGAGGTGTCCTTACCCATGGCAAGGGAGTTGGAGCTGGATGACTTTAAGGTCCTTTCCAACCCTAGCTATTCTATGATTCTATGTGCTTTGCCTTCAACTGGGACTCAGCTGCCAAATCGATTTCCTCTGTCTGCAACTGCCAAGCTGAGCTCCTCCAACAAGTGATTTGGCTGCTCTCTGGTTGCTCCCATTTCTATTGCTCATTTTCCAGCAGCTCTGAGGCAGGGTTTCTTATTATTTCCTGGTGCTTGCACATCACAGAGACCCTAGCTAGAGCTTGAACTCTGAAAACATTTGCATTTGCTATTTTGCAAACAGTAACAATTTTACAGCACCTTCAAAATACTCACAAGCTGCCGAGGAAGAAATTGGTACCCAAACCCCCAAATGTACAAATACAGAACTGAAAGCAACGCAAAATTAATGCCCTGTCTCCAACATTATGCCTTCCAAGTCTCGTGAGAGGGTATCTTGGGGAAAAAAAGTGCTTCATTTCCCAGGCAAAGAAACATCTGAACCATTTCTCCTGTGATTAACCCTTCACCATCATGCCCTGCCGCAGGGACTGGATTCAGAGCCATGAAGAAGGCGGCAGCATCGCATATCTCACAGATAGCTGCCAGCCCTGTTGCTTTGCAAACTTCCCCTCTCCCTGCCTCTAGCCAGGCCTGCCAGCTCAGCTAGATGGGGGGGAAAGCTGGGCAGAACCCCCCTGCTCCCAGCCAGCATTGCCCAGCCCTGGGAGCTCACAGATGTAGGTAGGTGCCAGGTATCTAGACTGAGGTGGAGTATTCTCTGTTATGATATGGATCACAGCCCTGCCCTTTGCCCACATGCAAGCCCACCCCATAGGAGCCCTGAAGAGCACACAGCAAGGAAACTATCATCAGGTCTGTAAAAAGACCATGAGGGGCTTAACCACTGCAAAGGTCATTTGCCTGCATAGAAAACTGAGTTATAATGAAGCGTACCATGTTTGCCAGCCAGGACTGTCAGAAAGCTGATAAAATCAGCAGGGATCTCTTGGCCATCCATTATACATCATCCCAAGAGCCCTGCTAGCAGTTGGGTACATCATCTTCAGTTCCAGCTACACCATTGGACATAACCTTTAGACATGACACAGGGCTGGGAGCCTGGTGGACACAAATTTAGGGATGGAAGAAAAGACAACACAAAGGGGAAAACAAATCCAACTGGCATTTTGCAATGGTCATGGAAGGTGTAAAGTGGCATCCTTTAGGACCAGACAGAAGGTGGGAAGAAATGCATTAAAAAGAAATAGAAGGGGGCATACTAAGAGTATCTTCTGACCCTAAAACAGGGAGCTAGAAACCACACTGAACTGTGATCTTCTTAAAATGAACTGGAAGTAATGAAATGCCCTGTATCTTTGCTTTCCAGAGGGATGGAGCACTTTCTGGTTTAATCATGAAAGTGCTGGATGGGAATCGAGGCCCCATGATGTGGCCACTGCACAGACTTACTCTAGGCCCAGAGCTCAGAAAGGAAAAGTGTCCCTGGTCCCATCAGTTCAGCACCCAAGTATTTACAGGTGATATTTTTGTGCTGAGTACCTAAATCCTATTTGCACATATTTTCCTAGCTCTCCCTATGCCTTGAACCCACTTACCTGACTGCCTGGCTGTATTTATGTCTTTGATTTCATCCTCCTCACACCACTGTTTCCCATTAGGTTCTTTTTCTCCTTAATTTGAACCCTAATCATGCAACATACAATGTACACTGTACTACACATTCTCGTGGCCCCAGAGACATCATTAGAAGCAGACTTAGCCATCACTTGCTCTTTAAAAACCCATCTGCAGTAACAGATTTTCTAAGTGAAGCGAGTTGAGACACCTTGATTTGGAGGATGTTCAGCTTAAACATCCATGAAAAGAGGCTGCAGGGGGGCTTTGAGGAGTTTGGTTTGGGTTTTTTAAAGAGGAGAGTGTTCATTACTGTCTGAAAAGCCAGAATTGGTCTCAAAATCACTTGTGACTACTGAAATCCTTGGCTAATAAATAACAATTATTGTCCTCATTACTGAGCAAAGGCTGACAGGGAAAGCGGATCTGCATCAGAACACACAGAGGGGAAGAGCAACTGAAGCTACCAGCACCACGTTCCTGCTGGCAGATGTCACCTCCTCCCAAGAGCTGCCATTACCACTGTTTTCCTCAGCTGTCTAGAGCTGCAGCAAACACACAGCTCCTCTTCCTCCCACAAAGCAGACAGACCACAAGTGTTCACAGCATGCTGTGGCTTTGGATTTCTGCTTCCCTTTATGGGACAGGTCTGTGGGACAAAACACACTTGTCAAGTGAATTAGGAATTGGGGAATGTCAGGTTTGAACTCGACTGTGAAGGAAGCAAATTTGCTAAATGAGATGTGCTGGGATCGGGGGCAAGGTGCTTTTGAGCATTCACCACCCTCAGGTAGAGAAGGAAATGTGCTACCCGGGATCTGCAGCCTGCTTGTGTTAAATGCCAAACCACACAGCAGACTGAGGGATTTGGTTACGGTTCTTCTTTAAATGCTGTCAAAATGACAATAAAAAAGCCATGCAAAATCCCTGTGGAAATTGAAGCCCTCAGAAAGGTTTGTTTCCCTTCACAGTGACAACAGAAGGGAACTGCAAGAAGTAAAAAAAGCAATGCAAAGAGAAGATGGCAGGGACTGCATTCACATTCCTCGGGGGCATCTTCACAGTGATGCTCTGAAGTAGCATACGTGCCATGTGATTTTAAGAGACTGAATTGATTTCAGATCATAAAAAGCACAAATGGGAAAGAGACGCTTCCAGCTCCAAAAGCAGTGGGCAGCAAAATGATATTCCAGCCTCAAACCTCACAGGCTGGTAGCTATGGCATTCTGAAAAGCTCCCCTTCTCCAAGCTAACCTAAAAAGCTGTGCCAAACTGATATTCAACTTGGGAAAAGAGAGAAGGGAGCCACTGGCAAAGGTGGAGGAAGCTCCTTTGTGATGAAGGCAACTTTAATTCATTTTATCACACCAGTTGCAAAACACTACCAGAATTCTCTTCTCTTGGGACAGGAGGGTGCCACTGACTGGTATTGAAATGGCAAGTCAATACCAGAAACTGATGTTTCATTTCTACATAAGAGGTGAAAAGCATGTCTGAATGTTGTCAAACACACTAGATACCTTCGTAGATAATGCTGCTGTTTGAGTATGGGGTGGTGGTAGAGAATCACTACTAAATCACTTCCATCTTGTGGAAATGTCTCATATTCTTTAGCAAAGGTCTTCTCCAAATCTATTTACTCAAAGGAAGCTTTTCAAAATATTTGCTTAAAACTCATGATGAATTTATGACAGAAGTTCTCTACCAGCATCACATGCTGAGAGTTAGACAAACCAGGCAGGAAGTAAAAATACTATGTGGTCTACCTGTTCATCAAGCCTGTCCAGATTTTCAGTTGTGACTGGTTACGTTTAACCCTCTTTGACAAACCCAGAAAGTAAAGTTTATTGCCAAAATTAATTGGGCAGGGGGGGGAGGAAATCAAATTTGACCACTGCCACAGACAAAGGGTGAGGTGACTCAACTGATTTGATGTCATGAGGTTGGAGTTTCTGTCAGGAGACTTGTGTGGCAGCATCACCTTTCAGGATCTGACCTCTCACCTAACTCGAAGCCTCAAAAAGCTGTGAATGAAAGCTTCTTCCACGGTACCTACCACTGTCATTTAAACTGTCCTTGCTACAAAGAGTCATCCAAATCAGCTTGGCATTTAGGGTCCAGCTGCACTTGCTGTTCCCATTCTACGATCCAGTACTTCTGAAGGAGAAAGGTAGAAAGAACCTTGTAAGCAAGAAGGGTTAAATCACACCCGCACATACACACACAGCGGCCCCCAGCCAACTGCTGCAGTTCTATCAGCAGTCGCTCGGGGTAGATGAGTTTGGGAGAAAGGTATTTAATAAAAATAACAGGCATTTCTGAACTACCTTTGGGGGTAACAGTCTTCATATAGTGTGTCATCAGCTTCTCACCAGCAGCTCTGAGGGCATCTCAAATTGCAAAGCAACTGACTTTGACAGAGGTTTAACAAGCAGGAGAGAAGCTCTCAGGGCTGGCTCTTCAAGCAGAAGTGGCTGGAACTGAAGCCTTGCTCATATTGCACTCTGTAAGCAAACCTCCAGAGTCCTGATTCCATGCATCCTCTACAAAATACCATCTTTAAACACAATAGTTCAGGGAGCTGCAGGTGGAGGCAGAGGCAGTTCGCGCTGGCTGCCAAACATGGGGCAGCACACAAAGCTTCATTAGGGCGTTTAAGGTGCTCAGTCACTCCCTAGGGCCAGAGGGACCCCCCAGAGGGTCCCCTTAAGCCCTTGTGCTCTGACACCTTGCCCAACCTCGCATGAGTTCCAGGTCCTTGATCCAGCAGCAGCTTCCGTGAGAGCATATATGTGAACTCTTGCTAACTACCTCTGATCTCATAGGTCACACAAGCAGCAAAATGACATTCCTGAGCATCCCCGTGCCACTTGCCTCCCTACAGCTAAATAAGGGGTGCAGCAGTAGCGGGCTATTTAAAGAAAGCCAGCACAGCTACTTGACACATCCTGGAGGAGAGACGTGACACGTGTGCACATCACTGCTACCCAAACAGCAGTCTCGCGCTCGTGAGCGGCTTCGATGGGAGGATTCTGCAACAATGCTTTACCAAGGTCTGTTTTCACATGCAGAGGGTGTCAGGAGCACAGCACAAAAGGCCGAGCTCCGTCAGGAACTTGGTCAGGTTTATCCAGTGTATCACTGGCAGTGGGGAGACCTTCCTGCCTCCTGTAAGAAGCACATGGAAGCTCACCATGTGCTCTGTTCCCTTCATCCACAGTACAACTGGTTGCTGAGTATCCCTTCTCCCACCAAAATCCTTAAGGGACCCACATTATCTTCTCATGACTGTTCTAAGCTGAGGCTCACTATCCCTGGCTAGCTAAAGGACTGCAAGGAAACCCTGCCAGGCCCTGCCTGCAGCATCTTTTGCCTGCTGGCTGGGGGAGGCCTCTCCAGCCATGGCTGGGCACTGGGAATAGAAATCCTAGTGGGATAACAGGGCATGGTACCATCAGAAGGCACTCGTTAATGCTATGTAAGACTACAAGTCCATAGTTAACATCAAGCTGAACACCACAGAACCATAGAAATGTTTGGCTTGGAAATTACTCTCAAAGCCCATCTAGTCCAAGCCCCTGCAATAAGCAGCGACATGTTCAGCTAGACCAGGTTGTCCAGAACCACATCCAGCCTGGCTGGGAGGGGGAGGCTGGACCAAATGTGCTGTGTCAATTATACAGGGATGCTACAGCTGGAGTGACACAGGGAACACTCTGCCTCAAATCCCCAAACATCCAAAGCGAGATGTCAGCTCCATCTTCGCATCATAGAGTCTTTCTATGTCGATTCTCAGACACATACAGACACTTTACACAGGATGTGCAGAAACACTCTCATAGCGATTCATGAGAAAGAAGGAGCTCATCAAATGTGATATGCCCATTTGTGTCCACTCAGACAAGCGTGGTCCATGCTATATTCTAGATATTTGTGTGGGCCTCTATCAGGCTTAAAAAGCCTTGACAATGCTACTTAGATTCTTCAAATAATTTTTTGAGATACATACAATTGATCATAGCATGTAGTTACAGCCCTCTCGGCCCAAAGATCATGGATATGATGCAAAACAAACAGGTATTGTCTGAAACCTACATAGCTTCCATAACTCTGAAGTACATACATGGAAAGTTTTAGTTTTAGTTCCTACAGTTTCATTCTTATTGGGCTGTCTCAAGGTTTGCATATGACTGAGCTGCACACTACTTAAATCCTAACGCAACAGCAAGACTTATTCATGCAGTTAGAAAAGAGGGTGTTCTGGTATACTGAACATACGTTGGAGTGTTTGGGCATTTAGCAATACTAAGCAAATGCAGACCACGTGCATGGCAGAGGCAGGATTTCAACAACAGGGACAGAGAATGTATGGTCACAAAGAGTGGGATCTGAGAAAGACACATTTCCTTTTAAATGGGCGCTAATTTAACTCCTCTGCTGCTGCATGCTCCAGGGAAAAGAGGGGAAGTGAAAGGCATCAAATCTCTTCAGTTCACACACAGGTTGTGGGACCCTGAAGCTCCAGGAACCCAATGACTGCATTGGGAATTTTATCCTATGCAATGTGAGAAAGCATGCAGAGATTAACATCTTACATAGTGCCTAACCTTTACGTTTAAAACTACACAGTATCCCTCTGGGCCTGTCAGCCTGTGTTTTCCTTGGTAAAGAGTCCTGTGCAGTAGGATTGGATACACACACTCTGCCTCAGCAGCAGCCCTTGCCAAAAGAGCTGGGCAACAGGAGCAAGGCACAGCCCTGCTCCTGCATAGTTTGATTGCATTTAAACCAGGCACTTGTATTTCAGAGCCTGGCTGCTCAGTGATCTATATAAACTAATGCTCATGCAAAGGAAACCAAGGCATCAAAGAAATGATCGAAAGCTTCAGAGGGCAGTGGAATGTTCACTGCAAAGCGCACTTGGGTGGCACCTTCTTTCTCAGGGAACGATGGCATTGGGAAGGTGACCTGAAGGCAGCCGCGAGTCACCCGGCAGAGGTGAGGAGCAGCACACCTTCAGCAAGCTGCTCTCCACCACCAGGCAGTGACTGAGATGCTGCAGGCTCTCCAAGGAATGCCTTGTATGTTACTGCCAGTTGCTGGGGCACACTGACATCGGCTGGGACAGAATTAGAAAACCTTGAGCGGGAGGGCAATGCAGCACAAGTGCTAAGTCAGCCACAGGCTATATGTGGCACACCAGTTGGTGCCTTCTTTCCCCTTCTTCACATACTCATTCCCATTCCTGCTCCTTCAGCCCTGCACTGCCCAGTGACTCCCCATGGTCCTGGCTGCATTCAGGCTACCAACACCTTACGCAGCACTTGAAGGAGCCAAGAGGTGGATCCTTCCAAAACACACCCATCACCTCCCTCAAGCCAACGGAGCCCTTCACTTGTGCACATAATCCAGCCTTTGTGCATTATATAGAAACCCAGACTGGTTTGGGTTGAAGGAACCTTAAAGCTCCTCCAGTTCCAACCCCCAGCCATGGGCAGGGACCCCTTCCACTGAGGCAGGGTGCTCCAAGCCCCTGTGTCCAACCTGGCCTCGAACACTGCCAGGGATGGGGCAGCCACAGCTTCTCTGGGCACCCTGTGCCAGCACCTCAGCACCCTCACAGTAATAGAATGCAATGCTGTCTCCAGTGTTCATCCATCATTGCCTATTTCCTACCACCTGCAAATTCCATGGCACCCTGACTGTCTGCTGGTGACATTCCTGCACTATACACCACCTCCTGTGCTGTGCCCTGCTCCCAGATCACCTTTCCAAGGACAACCCTTTTTGGACGAAGATCTCCAAAACACACTGACCTGGCCATTTATTGGACTTGACTTTCTGCTGCATGAGCTTCCACACCTCATCAGGGTGTCCTGCAGCTTCGAGCAGCTTGGATAGCAAATGGCTTTGCCTTTCTGTGTTGACAGTGCCCCACACATTGTAAGCACTGACAAATCCAGATCATTAGCAGATGAATTAGGCACCCTGCTGCACACAGCATTACAGCCTGAAGCCCAGGACTTGAGAGAGTTTTCTGGCAGCAGGTCCCTTGTTCCTTTAAGTGTGTGGTGAAATGCGTGAGAATCAAACAGAGGAGCAGCCAGCAGAGGTGGTCAGCTCTTTTACGACCAAACTCACATGTTTAAGAGGGAGCACAGAGATCTCTACATCACCTGGGAAAATGCACCCAGTCTCTATCAAGCTCAAGAACTGCTTAAGATCAGTGAAATGGAATACGTGTTCCTACCAAATTTGTTATGGTAACACTGATAATCTTGATAACTGCCTAAATGGCCAGTTCGTTCCTGCATCTTCAGGTTCTTTGCCTTAAATAGTCCCCCAGCAATGAGTTTCACAATCACAGAATAGTTCGGGTTGGAAAGGACCTTAAGATCATTCAGTTCCAACCCCCCTGCCATGGGCAGGGACACCTCCCACTAAACCATGCCACCCAATCTGAAATTAACTCAATCACAGCCAAACCAGGACACTGGTGCTGGAAAAAAAAAAAAAACAATTCCCATGTGTTAGTTTTCAATTTCACTAAACCTCCCCCTGTTTGCATTCAAAAGGCTTTTCCATGAATTTCCCTGTGCTTCTTGTAGCTTTGGATAATGGCATCACTTCTCACTTACAGAATGAATAAAGCAGGTTGTTGTACCAGGGCATAACTCCAAACCATTGCGGTCCTTCTCAAAACTCATAATTGCCACGTGGTACACATCCACTTGGATTTTTCCTGCTGACACTGCAGCCGCCCAGCCTTCAGTACAGGAGCATGGCAAATATGTAACAACAACAGGTGTCAGACAGGAATTGATCACAGGAAAGAGAGAACATGTCAGACAGCTGAAACATGGAAGGTAAGTGTGCATGGGACAGGAGAAAGGCTTCAAGAAGAGACTGAAGTAGGTTGACTGTCCTTGGGTATTTGTAAACAGTCTGTATTCTCACTGGTACACACCTTGTCTGAAATGAAACCCCCACCAGAGCCTTCTGAGTAACCAACGCTTCCCCACGTGCTTGATCTGACATCCTGGGATCGACCTGACAACAAGCAAGGAAACCACATTTGAAAGAGGCACTCAAACAGATGCACTGAACTTGCAGTGGCCCTTTTGGTCATAGAATAGTAGCATACAAATTAGCACATGCTTGATCAAAAACCATCTCTTCCTCTGTGGCCTCCTAAACCAGTCCTCTGCCTACCTTGAGCAGAGTGAAGCACCCAGAAGGAAACCACTGGCCTAAGCTCCTCTGAGCAAACTTACCCTGAAAGAAGAATGCTTTACCTTCTGATCCCTGCACAACACTGTAACTAGCACAGCAGTCACTATAGCATGTGGAGCTTGGTGGACGCATCAACAGTGTAAAAGGAAAGAGAAGTTCCTATGTGGATAATGACAAAGCAAGTACCTTGGTTTTAAGTTGCTGGCAAAATGGGAAGTTAATTGATTTTTTCAGGCACTTAGGACAGCAAAAGGCAAAAGTCTCAAAAGGGGTAAGTTCATTGTGAAACAGAAGCAGCAGCTCTCATCTTCCCAAACAGCACCATGACTTGCATGCTCCCCTTAAATAGGGAGATCTCGTCTCCTACTCCACTGGATTTAAGCCATTGCTTCACTCCTCACAGAGGAGGGTCTGACTCCCTGGGCTATCCTAAACCCGAAGACAGAGGCACCCTCTTAAAACTGAATCCCCAACACAGAGACTTCAGAGTAACTGCAATCCAGCAGCGCAGGAACTCCCATTCTGGCGTCGCAGTCAATGCCACTTCTGTGTGACTTCAGCCTGAGAAAAGGAACATATCCCACTTCAGAAGTGTCAGAATAAATCCTGTCAATGCTCTGGGTGGAAAATACACTTCCCTTGTATTAACTGAACTAAATGCAAACCAAATGCATTAAAGTTTTGTGTTGACCAGAACTTCATCCTTAACAATTAAACCATTTGTAAAGCCCTGGCAAGCCCCAAGCAAGCTGACCCCTGGCTCAGTGAGTAGCAGGACTACCAGGGCATGATTTGCAAACAGCACCTTTCTCACTACTGGATTTTCTGAAGCTCTGTCACTGCTTGTTATGCCTCCCCTCGACATGGATTCTCCTGCAGGAGAGGGACATCCATGCACTCCCCAGGAGCTGTGCAGTAGACAAGGCAGATGCCAGTGATAACTCACATCCTCAGCTGCTGCTGCTTTCCCTTAGAAGCAGATCTGGGCAAGTTCCAGCAAGCATGAGGGGTTTGTGCTTGTATTCCTGCTCACATCAAGCTGCTGCTAAAAGCAGGAAAGGAGCCTTCTTGCTGCAGCCCTGGATGAGATGGTACAACGATAGCAGTTTCCATGCAAGAGCACGGGGACATATCTCCTCTGCATCACCTGGGACAACTGCTCCCTAGGGACAGACCCGACACACTCCCAGAGATGCCTTGTGACACATCCAAGCTTGCCAGGCAGATAAACCTATAGTGCCCTGTCCCAAGCTCAAAGAACTGACTGGATCCAAATCCTTCTCCCAGCAATTGAAACAATGACCTTCCATCCTCCTCTGTGCCTGCTGATCTTCTCACCTGATCAATATACACTTATTTTACAGCAGTTCCTCACAAACCCTCCTTTCCTGGCAGCATAAAGCATTTTCAGACACATCCAAGTTCTTGCTTGTGCAGAGCCAGCACTATGTTCATAGTTCATTTCTGAAAACCTGCCTTCCTTTCAAAATGGATTTGATGGTGGCTTTCAGTCTTATTTCACTGCAAACCTCAGCTGACTGTAGAAGTCACTAGATCATCACTAATTCTTCCTTGCAATTGAAGTTCTCACAGGTGTAGATCTATTTCCACTATTTGCAAACGCTGTCTACTTCTACCCAAGTTACACCCTCAAATTATACCTCCAGGATCCATTTCTCCATACCTCCAGGATCTGGTGGATTTTGCTAAACCTGAGCACAGGTTTTCTTACATGAAAATGCACCTTTATCCATTCTCCATCCCTTTTTTTGGTGTGCATTTTTCTACGTTTTCCTTCCTTAAAGCCCATTAATCTAAAATGCATGTGCTTGGGTACACTGCCAGCTTTTGGATGCCAAGTGTCTGTCCAAGACTTCAGGCTCTATGTTTCTCATTACAAAACACTACACAGTGCTCCTAAGACAGAAATAAGAAGCCCACCAAAAAGCCTTGCACTCAGTAGCACAGAACTTCAGGAGGTTGGAGAATAAATGGGGGAGAGATTGCTGGCCAAGGGAGCAACAATCAGCAGGCCTGGGGTTTTCTGCAGGAAATCTCAATGTACCGACCTGGGGGAACCATCAGGTTTTAAAGAGTTAGAAGCTCTTTTGCTGTGCTGGAAAAAGCCTACTGAAAGCAGAAAAGCCATCTTCTCCTGAAAGCTGTGTCTCCTGGAGAGCTTTGAGAGCAGGGAGGTCCATCAGGAGCCTGAAGAGTGGAAGGAGACACAAAAGTCACAGGATGGGCAAGCAAAAGAGGTGAAACCAGAAGTGGCTCCTTTGCCTCATGACTAGTTTCCAGTCATAATTACATTATAAAAGGAAGCCTTTTGTGTGAGAGAACATACCATCCAGCTGATCTCCATTCCATCAGGGCACAGCTTATCCATAAGGAGAGGAAAAAGGTGAAGGGAAAAGATTAAAGGAAATGATTTTCAACTTTAAGCACAGTCTTAACGTGATAGAAAGGAACAGTAAGAAGAGCTGAAATAGTAAGAACACTCAGGGTCTGGGAGAGATGCCTTGGCTGAAGGCCCTGCAGTGTTTTCCATATTTGTCTGCTTTATTTTTAAACACCCAGAGCCTTTGCTTGATCAACACTTCCTTGTAAAAGAAGGAACCAGAGGAGGAGTGAGGGGCTGTGGGGAGATAGGCAAATGAGAGTGGAAATTGATGATCTTCCCAGCCACGAAAGTCAGAATTCCTACTTGAAACTGAATCCTCCTGAAGCACTACAGCGGTATGGGGGGGAAAAGGGGAGGGAAGGAAAGAAAGATTTATTACTTAAGCAGAACTGAAATTCTGATGAGAAAAAAGACTGTTCAATCCATGCCCGAATATCAACAGCAGATCCAAAACTGGGTTTGTCATATCCCCCTCTCCTTTGCCTACATTAAAATAGTTATATATATATATACACACACACATACACACAGGGGAGGTGGTTGGAGTTTTCAAAGAGGGGGAAAAAAGCCACTGAACTCCTTTCATCTTATGAAGCCCTGAACTCTTATATTCCATTTATAGCTCGAGCTGGAATGACATCCCCCTTGATTAGCAAGCTGTCCAATCCAGCTGGATGTGTCAGGACTGTATGAGGCACTAAGTGAAATATATATATGCCCTTATAGAGTTTAACACATCGGGTCCACCTCCAGGGCACAGGCTGTAGCTCATTCTGACCACTGCTCCTCTCCCAGGAATCACTTTTAAGGGTTTTGCAGGGTTTTTTTGGGGGGCACCTTTACTTTCAAGTTCAAGCAACACAAAATGGCACCAAAGAAGGACGTAAAGAAGCCAGCAGCAGCCCCAGCACCAGCACCCGCGCCAGCACCAGCACCCGCGCCAGCAGCACCCAAACAACCCGCAATCGACCTCAAGAGCATCAAGGTAAATGGATGAACGTGTGCTGATCCTGGAGCCAAAGGCCTTCCAAAGGGGAAAGCTAGCAGAGTCCCAGCTAACAGAGATCTGCAGTGAAACGTTGTGTGTGGTTGGTTCCAGTTTGGGGACTGCAGTGAAATGAATGAGTAACCTCAGAGGATGGAGTTGTTGACCTGCCTGAGCTTTTGATTGTGTTAGTAGCTGAGGGGTGCAAAGCATGGTGCATGATTTAACACAAGAGGGAAACCTGATGATTTCCAAAGTATTTTGGAGTGTGGCCCTTAGAACTTTTTACCAAATCAGTATCAGTCTGACCTGTCTGGTAAAACTAAATATAAAAGAAAATGTAAACCAGCAACAACACCCCCATTCCCTGTTCTCTTTCCCCCCAGAAAAGGTGCATGAGGACAGGAAGGGGCTACTGAAACTTGAAGCACAACGTTTTCCCATAGCGCTGTACTAAAAGCAAACCTTGTTGTGCAGTTTGCCCCCAAATTCCTTCTCAAGGTTTTGCTAGCACCTGATGACCCTTTGGTTGTGTATTTTGAGAGCAGCATGACTTATCTTTAAAAGCAGAAAGAAAACAGATTTAAGAGAAGGGAACCATTCAATGAATTAGGAGTTTTGCCTATTTTCATTTGCATTGTACAACAACCATTGGTTGGTCAAGACCATGAGCTGAAAAGCCATGAATGGAAGTGATTTCCTCTCACCTTAACAGATTTGCTCAGAATTTGTCATTTGCTGCAAACTGAAAGCAACAAAGAGGAAGAGCCTTTTGGAGATTTCCCTCTGACTGCACTTCCATTTGATCCCATGCTGTCTTTAGCTTCGCGTGCCAACCTACATCTCTGGTTGCTGTCCTGACCCTCTGAAGGAATCTCCTCCATGTTGGGCAATTCTTTACTTGGGAAAGAGGAGCAGGAGGTTAAATGGTTAAAGAGATGAAGTAAGACCAGTTTCTCTGGGTAGGACTATAAATAGCTATTCTCCACCTACCTACCAAGCTGATTGGTCCTGGGACCAATCTGCTGAACTCTACATAAGGAATCATGCCTATTAAGGGGAAAAGAAGGAGTACAAAGACTCCTAATGGGACATACTAATTTTCATCTCATGATGAATTCTGTTTCAGGTATCTTAATACATTTAGTTCCAAGATTATGACCCATTTAATGGGATTTCTTGAAGTTTACTTTAATTTTCACAATCAGTAGTCAGTGTTTTTCTGGAATAGTCTGTAGCTTCCCATGAGACACAACCTGAACCTGCTGTCAAAGTGAAACAAGTGCAAGAGGGGGGAAAAAAGACACTTTGAAATACTTTGGGTGACCATAGTCAAGGCTATATAAAAAGCCCACTGGTTTTTTAGAATACTGTCTGAAAATCAGATCAGACCTCACACTTCACTCATCTCCAGAAATGAAAGGGAATGCAAGCTAGATTTCCTACTAAATAATTTAATGGGATTTTATAGCTTTCTATGGCCAGTTCATTAGGAGAAAATAGAATTTTCAACTCCAGTGATCCTACCTAATCTATCTTTACATAAATAGGCTCAATAGCACATTACCAGCTAAAAAAATGGTGGGCTGCAAGCTGAGACATCTCTGCAGTTCACTCCTTTACCCAGACAGCTCTCTAATGGCAGGAAATGTATCCTGGTAGCACAGGTTTTGTCATAGTCAGACTGCTAAGGGAAGATAGCCTCCCTGAAGTCTCTTTCTTTTGAAAGCTAGTATCAGACAAAATATTTTCCTCTTTGAAAGGGAGTGGGGGGGAACTGGGCTTGTCAGAGAAAACCTGTCTGTTAACACTAATGGCAGCACATAAGCACTACTATTCTTATTTGTGAATAAATGAAGATAAGTTCAAGGATAGGTTGGAAGGGGCTTGGAGCACCCTGCTCCAGTGGAAGGTGTCCCTGCCCTTGGGAGGGGGTTGGAACTGGATGAGCTTTAAGGTCCCTTTCAACCCAAACCATTCTGTGACATGAGCAGCAGGATAGAGGTTACAGTAGTACTCTGCAATGCAGTGGGTGGCATAGGCTCCTGCCCCACATATTTATCACTACCAGATATCTTTCTGTAAGTATCTCCTCCACTCTTCATCATGCCCTTACCAGGCAAGGAGCAGGGTGCCTCAGAACTGCTGCAGGAGTGAATGGACTTCCCCTGCTTCAGCAGGGGACTCTACCCAACCATGCAGCTATGGCTGCAAGGTGATGCAAAAACCCACATCCCCTCTATCTGTGAGACTTCTCTCACCTGAGACCCCACAATGGTCAAGGACAGCCCAGGCAGACTGTGGCACCTCCAGTGTTTGGCTCTTTGAGAGGCACGAGGAACAACCATGGTGCTTTCCACCTTGCCTTGGAGCAGGGCAGCGACTGGACAACCTCCCAGGTTGTCCAGTCCTGGGTTATCCTTTTTCACTCTTTGGGAGCTCAGACAGTGAAGGGAAGCAATGTCTTCTTGTAAGCCATTTCCTGGGAGATGTGGCAGAATATTAGCCCAGTCCCTCAATTACCATCAGTTATACCGGAATCCTTCCATTCAAGCACCAAAATCTCAGCATGAGAAAAGAAAGGCACAGCACCATCTCCAGCAAACCTCTGGAGCCAGGGAGTACTTAAAGCTAAGCTTTTGACTGAGATTCAGTGAATGATCCTGTCCTGGGGCTTTTTGTGCTGATTTATCAGGTGTGGAGCCAGAGCCTCCAGCACTTTGAACAAGAGCATCAAGGGGCTCCCCTCCACTCTGCAGGGGAATTAGCAGCCAGGCAGGAGCTTGCTACTGATGAGAGGTGACTGGGAATGCCAGGCTGCAGCACCAGGATGATCTGGGGAGTCAAACAGCAGGCAAACACACAGAAAGGCTTTGTTAGCTTTTATAAGGAGACATCCAACCCCCTTTTAACTGTTACAGCTGGAGCGGTAAGGGTAGAGCTGCCTAATAAGGGTTTTACAGCAGCCACATCAGCCACATTTGTCAGTGCAGCTCATTTTAAACTAGCAGAGATCATAATATTCCCCAAAACAAACAAGAAGGTGGTTTACAAACATGAGTAGCCATTCTCTCAATGGTACCCCTCCATCTTCAAGGAATCTGCTTTTGTGGGCCTTTTGAGGTGCACACTTTGAAAGTTAGGTGCCTTTTTCTTCTCTCTCTTAAGAAGTGTCAAGCTGTGTTCTTGCAAATACAGGCACCCTAAATTGCCTGTCACCAGCAGAAGTTGTGACAGGTCTTTCACCCTCTTCTGTTGTTTTTTTCTCCACTTTAAATTAACCCAATTAAAACAAATAGTTGGTAATTTGCTCATCCTCACAGCAGCTGGTGTGGGATTTTCTATTTTTGAGCACCATCTATTGACTATAAAACTGACTAACAGGAAGACCTAACAAAGATTCAAATCGCTAAACTCAGCCCTTTCTCAGCTCACTTCAGATTACAGTACAACAACCACAGGAAGAGAGGCAAGGCAGGGTGGAGAACTTGGGCTTAAATGGAGATCTAAAGACTCTTTTCTCCCCTACTCGGGAAACAACATAAAACTCAATCTGCTTTGCACAAACCTTTCTAGACCAAATTTACATCTGCAGTTTTCCTTATTACTAGCATGGCCTGGATCTAAGCAACAGATACAAAGATGAATAATTAAATCATAAGTGAGAAGCAAAGAACAGGGTAACGGATGGGTCTGAGTGTTACCACCAGGAACCAACTTCAACTGAAAGCAAAATGACTGCATGACTCCTCTTCTTAACTACAGAATTCTTGGGGTTCTCTTAAAACTGTAGCCAAGGACATTCCCCAAAAGATAGCTTATCTGCTTTAACTTCCTTCTCCCACATAAGGCTCAGTGAGAAGAAGCACTGAGTTGATGAACAGCATTACTATGGGTCTGTGTCTGCAATAGCTGGGATGAGATGTCTCATGCTTGGTTTTCCAATTGAGGCAGTAGGAAATGGATAAATTTCATATTGCCCAAATTGGTTTAACTCTGTCCCTATCTCCAACATGTTAAGTGTGAGGTTTTTTTACTGGAAATCTAAGAGCCTTTCCCAGCACACACAACCTATCCTTGGACTGAGCCCAGGCTCCTAGCACTGTGATGTTTTGGTGCTAGAGATGGTGAGTGCAGTGCTCGTAGGCTTCTGCTCTGCACATGGTGCTCTGATCATGTAGCACCCTGATGTGGCGTCACACCAGGCCCTCTGCTTCAGCAAGGCTTCCCATGCTGGTGTTCACAAAACTGAAATGTCAGGACTCCAATCACGCCATGCCCTACAGCAGATAAGCTACCTACACCTTTAGGGGAAAAATATTAAATGCTATCAACTAGTAAAGACTTGCAAAGACTTTGTGTAACTGTGTGATGCATGCTGAAGCCTGCTGCATGAAGCAAAACGGTGTGATTCTCTGGTTTAAAATACAGAGCTCTTAAGGCAGTAGAAAGTGTCCCACCAAGTGTCTTTAATTCTTATCACATTCGCTACTCAAGTAGGTCATCTCTGAACAGACACTGCATTGGATATAACCAAAGAGAGAAACTCACTAAAATGCACTGACAGAAACCTTCTGGGCTGGAGGGCGAGCAGGGCTGCAAATGTCAGCTGAAGCACTTCAGCTGCAAGGCACTATCACAGTGCACACAAACTCCATGTGAAACTGCGGTGTCAGAACAGGAATGGTAACAGCAGCTTTGTCCAGAGTGCTAAGGGCTTTCTTAGGAACTGGCAGGTCTTTCCCTGAACTTTTTGGCTCAGACCTTCGGATTATGCCTGATCTAGCTCCAGCAATGACTCCAGAAGGGTTCTCTAGGACTGATATACCCATTGCACAAGGTTACCAGTACTGAGTGCTCTTTCAGGTAGGAAGGGGACAAGGGTAAATATGACTTAGCCTTAAGAAATGTAAAGATGCCTGCCTGATGCCATCCAGACCAGCTTCCCGCTACCGCTTTGACCACTGAGGTACAGCACCATCCAGGGTTCAACCCAGAGCAGAGCATCCCAGCCAAACCCTTTGTCCCCATGAATCTCATTACTGATACCAGACCCAAGTTGGTGGCAGTTGTTAAATCACTGCATGGGCAAGGCATGGCATGAAGATATCCTAGGACAAACAACTTGGACGTCAGACTCAGAAACATACCAAGACATCCCTTCAGGTACTGTAGAAAAGTAGAATGAAAAGCAAACTGAACAGCAACCACTTAGTTTTCTTTACAAGGTTTTCAGAAGCACTTTGCCTCCTTTTCTTCCTAAACAAGGAATCCTTCAACTTATATACATACTACTATATATATGTCCATATGTATAGGAGACACTTTATGTCTACTAACCTGAAAAACCACTTGGAAATGAATTGTTTGCAAGATCCATTCTTAGTAATTCACAGCTTTGGCAGCATTTTAAAATGTTATCTACAGGCTTTGGAGAGTCTGAGGAGCAACACACTTTGGCACAAAGAGTGGAATTTAAAGCAGATCAGAGAGTAACATTTCAAGAGCTCACAGAGTAATTTCAAGTGTTAACAGCAGTTATGTGACAGAGCCTTTCTCCTACTGCTAATACATCAAAACAACCCCACAATATATCTAAAACACTGCTGTAAGCCCCTTGGAATACAGACAGATTGTAACAGATAGTAACAAGATATCAGAGTTCATCTTACATAAGGCAAGAAGGTGACTTAATTTGGTCAATGACAAGTAAAGAAAGAAGTTGTCTGTAAGGAGATATGAAACAACCAATCTGGAAATTCGCCCCATGTCACTGAGGCTTTATTACATCTTATACCCATTGCCAAAAAGCACTTTCACCGGGCTGGTTTGCCACATGGCATTTAAATGTCAAGCTGCAGCAGTTTAAGTACTGTCAGTACTCCCGCACTGCCGCTGGGAGGCACGTTAAAACAACAAATCCCTTGGAGAGAAGGGCCCCAGCGCCTCGCGGTTCCTCTCACCGATACACGTTGACGCAAACCTAACCAATACTAAACAACCCTTTAAACATAAACAAACGGGAAAGTTACATGGAATGCTTAGAAAAAAGGTGAAATTTATCTGCAGTTAAGTCCATTAAACTCAAAGGGAGTTTGAACTCTTCTTCCAAACCTCATGGTATCTCGCACACCCAATTTCTCTCCTGTATTTAAAGGTGGCTGGTTCTATTCTTTCTTCAACTGTGCTGCCAGGCAGCTCTGTTCTCAAAACAGAGGTCTCTTTCTCAAGGGTGTATCTACTCCTAATGTTTCTCTACTTCATAAAGACATGAGGCTAAATCCATCAGGCTGTTGATTCTTACCTAAATGAGAAGTAGCCTCTCTTAGATCTGTGGCATCGATCACGAGAGCTATCAAAGTGGGGTGAGGGACAGGGGAATCACAGCCTGCTTTGCAGAGGGGTTTGAGAGCTGTGTAATCCTGCATTCAGTGATGTCTACTAGAAAAGATGTGCAGCTGTATTAATCAAGGAGCAGGCACTAATGGTGAGTAGGTATCATATGAACTGCTGCAAGCACAATCCTACCTTATCTCCAGCCAGAAGTAGAGAAATCCCACCAGTCCTGAACAGAAAGCTAAATATACAGTGAGTATCCTGGGGGGACTCTCAGATTTTCCCCTCCCTGATTTTCCAAGGCATCTGATATGTTCTTGGCCTCTTCTACAGAGAAAGTACTTTGAAATACCTGGTGACTCCCTAATAAAATGCTAAGATGATTCCCTTCTCTATAATTCACCCAAAGGGTAACACGGGGATGGAGCAGCTGAATGCTTTAACTCCCAGAAGCATCTTTTCCCAAGGCTTTTCATCCTGGTCAGACACCTACACATTTACAGGGAGTACAAAGTGATTATCACTCAGCAGTGCTGTATTAGTCTCACAGGTGAATAGGTGAGCACATCACCATGCTGCAGGGGTCAGGGCTCTAAGGCAAATGAACCAGTGATTTGTTGGGAAATTAGCAACTTTGGTAATAATTTGGAAATAAAGATGTGTGTGGATTGGGTCTTCTGCTTAGCTGTCAATAGAGAGTTGCATATGACCCTGTTCACCCCACCCTATATAACTGAGACCTGGTCAAAATGTTTCTATCAAGCAACAAGATGACTGCAAGTTGGTCACATATTATACAGGTAAAAGCCTTATTCTTGAAACACAACAACAAAAAGCCTTAATCACAAAATTCCCAACCCAAACATACCCCCCATAAACAAGGGCTAAGCCAAGTGACAGAACTCCAGCTCACTGTGGTCTTTCCACACGTTGCATTTCCTTCAACCTTACATTATTCCTCTGGGGGAGGTGCATTCTTTTTTTGTCAAGCCAAACTCCCTAAACGTTCAACATCTTCCCTGAAACCCCAAGACGCATTCTCTGATAATGCAGAGGCCACTGCCAGGACCAAAACAGATCAGATCACTGCAGAATACTTCTTACTATCTCTTGAAGCTCATGAGAGCTCCTTAGAGAATCAGAAACCCCACCTTTAGTTTCTTTAAAGGCTGAAATGTTTTCTATACTGTGACCTTACTCAAAGCAAGTAGCATTTTCAGCACCCAACAGATTGGCTTAAAGCAAGGTGGTTCTTAATTCAAGTGAATGCAACATGCCCATGTTAGAATATTTCTCCCCAGCAAAACTCTAGTGAGGTTTTATTCAGACTCAGTTATAAAAGGCTCATGTGGTGTGCCAGTATTTCCTCATCTAAATTCTGAGCCAAAGTCTCACAGCTTACATGTGGACTTCTCTCAATCTATACATATTTGATAGCCCATTGAAGCCACATGGCTAATCCAGGTGTCAGGTTTCTATGCCCAAGTCAAATGCACCCAAACTATTTTCTGCTTGGCATCTACAGTTCTCTGGGACAAGTTTTGCTGCAGCCAACCATAAAGATTATCTAGAAGGAAATAAAAACGTTCAAGAAAAATGTTCTAAGTTTTCCTTAATTTTATATATATGTATTTAGTTTAAATCCTGTTTTCAGGGGAACATTTCCCAGTAGCAGCACTGGGGAGCAAGAGCCTGAGGGCAGGAGGAAAATTCCACCAAAGGCAACACACTGAACTGACCCAGGCAACATTTCAGCTCTGCCAAAGTCTTCAGAAAGCTCTTCTATTAATGCAGTGGGACTGATGGCCAAGATCCATATTAGCTTTCTCACTGAGGTCCAGCTAGTGTTAACCAGGTGGTCCGCACTGTGTTAACTTAACCTATGTTAGCCAGTTCAGACTAAAGCATCAACCCACTTTTCTATACAACCCCACCTGGTCATGGCTAAACTTTATTCTCAATCATACCTGGTCCCACAGGTTAACAGATTACAAATAGGAGAAAACAGAAGTGTGCAGGTTGGCAACAGAGCATCTTCCCTTATTCACCATATTTTCTAACTATTTCTCAAAACCACAACTAAATCTGTTGGTTCAGAATGTTTTCCAGCTAAAATGCTGAGCTTCGAGAGTTCTTTGCAGTTTTACCTTTAGTTTTTATAATAGGAGGTAGGAAGTTTGTGGCTCAAATCCAACTAAATATTTTGACTGACTTTGATTGTCCAGTTTAAAAGCACCCAAACCCAAATCAAACCAAACCAAAACAGTGCTTGTGTTTGCTTCTTGCCCTCAGAGCCCTCAGTATACTGCAAAGAGTCATTTATAAACACTATGCTTATCTTCAAGGTAACGAAGCGAGCTACAGGAGAAAATTTCCCCTCACTAATTTCATTTTGTCATTAGAAAACCCAGAGCAGGGAATGCTCAACAGAAGAAATTCACAGAATTTAGAGAGGGGATTTCAGTTTTCAACAGGGAGCTTGTTGTTGTCACACAACCATTCCAACCCCAGCTCCATGACATGCTTGGCCCAGCTGAGGTGACAGGGAAAGGAAGAAGTTTGGAGCAAGGTTTTCGAAGCGATTTACAATGTCCCACAGCATCTATTCAGAGATTTGACTTTCACCTTGGAGGATGCTACATGGTGGGACTAGGTCTTTTCTGCCAAAGAAAGTGCAACCTCTACCTCCTGGAACCTACCTAGAAACTCACCATTTATAGTTCTATCATGGCCCCTTCACTCTGCAACTCCTCTCCCCACCATGAACAGTCATCCTTCCAGTTCACAAATCTTTTTGGGGCCTTAGCTCCTATCACAGTTTCTCCCTCATCTCCATATCACAAAAACCTCAGCAACATCTACTCACCACAACAGTGAGCTCTGAAGCTGGCATGCTGATGCCCTGCTAACCCCAGCCCTGAAAGAGATGTCCCAGAGAGCACAGGCTCTCCCAGTGCTCTGCAGAGTACCTCTACACATCACCTCCTAACCTCTGGCACCAGCTGAGTCCAAAACTGGATGAATTCTGCCTTAAAAAATGTTCAAGCTTTGGAAAACAGGACAACGTAACCAGTGCAGATGAAGAGCTTCACAGTTGGACACCACCTCCATCAACAGGTTAATCTGCTCAATGCCAACAACTGGATCATGCTGAGCTGACAAGCAGCAGCAGCACTCATTTAACTGAGCACTGCATTAACATCTAAGGGCTTGAGCAAAGCCCAGCAAAGGTATGAGGACCATTCAGATGCATCTAACACAACCTGCAAGCCATGTGTAAAACCAGTCAGCTAGACAAACACATGGCACCTCTCACCTTTTACTCTCCTTGCTCTCCAACTTTATAGCTTATTGGAGAAATAAGAGTCCTTCCCTAGAAGGAAGTCTTGGTAGGTCTGGACAAGGAATATCTCCTCTTAACCGTATGGATCCAGAAACTGCTGACCTGAACCAAACTTACTGCTTGCTACTCCCTGCCCCTCTCCAGCCTCCTAAAAATAGCTATCATCAGATGTCCATCAAGACATGGAGCCTTCTGTCACTTTGCCCTAAGAAAGCTAAAGAACTCGCCAAGGGGAGGGACTGCTTCTTTCTGACACCTAATCCAGGCAATGCCGTCAGCGCCACTGGATAAATAAAGGGAAGAAAGGCCAGGAAAGCAGGACCACTCTCGAGACCTCTCAGCTAATCCCTCCTGCCCGTCTGCTGCTCTGCTTTTCCAACTCAACCATGGTGGGTCCACTGGAAAGCTAATGGTTAGCAGCGAGCCAGTGTATTTTACCTAAGTAAATCAGGCTTCTTGCTCAAGGTAGTTCTGGGGTGGGGAAGGACAGACCAGAAGACAGCTTAGGTTTGCTTGGCTTTCCTCCTTAAAGGGTTATGCAAGGTTCTCCAGTTAGTCTCAACTTCTGCACCAGGCAGTGGTAAATGTGCAGCTCCTATAGCTTCAGACAGGAGGGTTACAATTTGCTACTGCTCTCTGCTAAGCATTTTAGTTTAGTTCGGAGATCAGATGCAACCTGCTAAAGTGGTAAAGGAACAGAGTAATAATTAATATAAGAAAATATCATGTTTGGTATTTTATGTAACAATTTACTGACAAAAAGTAATCTGAAACACAAACTTTGAGGGGTTGGGTTAATTTCTATGTTAGTGCAAAAAACCCAAGCTGCTTGTTAAGCAATATTGCTTCAAATGGTCTTAATGAAACGGGTCTATGATAAAACAGTAAAGGAGCTGATTAGTGACTTCTTTGTTAGGTCAGAGACTTCAGACTTTTGCTGCTTCTAGCCACAACCCTGGCTCACCCTGGGATGCAGATTTTAATGGAATCTTTAAAGACAGACCTGGTGATGCACTTTTAGAAGGGAAGTTGCTGGCTTAGGTTGCTATGGCTTCATTAGACCAGGCAAGACAGATGTGAGCACTCAACTACACGGTGCTATTTGCTTTCTCTCAGTGCACTTTCAGCAGTACTAGTTCTCTTTTCTTTCTTTTTCTTCCCAACTGCAGTCCTTCACTCCAGACCAAATTAACGGTAAGTGAAATAAAAGTTAAACCTTAACATGGGGCAGGAGGGAGTTCAGAATGGCCACCAAATGCTAAATATTCACTAGCCTTAATAGCTCTGTTGCTGTCTGCATTACTCCTGCACATCTGACAGACCCATTTTTGCTGTTTTGGAAGATGACTCATGGATTGAGCTGGATGCTTTAGGAAACAAACAGGTTCTCCCCCAGCCCCCCCCTCCTAAGCTATTTTTTTGTGATTGATTTCCTTCCAACAGATCGAGTTCTCCAAGGAGCAACAGGATGGTAAGTTACAAGAGAGGTGATGTGTCTTACATGTACGTGGGTTCAGAGAGGAGCTACAGACTCAGAAGCTCAACCTTTATAAAGGGGTGAGCTAGGACTTCAGCTGCTATAAATCACCACACTCCTTACTTTAGAGGAGCAGTGCTGACCTATGCTGAACAAGAATCTGACTGTAGATTTACGTATCATTTATCTAGGTGCTTAGATGCTGCCTAAGCTGAGAAGTTTATGCCATGTTACCAGCTCTACCTACTAACCATTTTTCAGTTCTTCTTCTGTACTGACCATTCACAAGGATGTGGAAAACAAGCCATGCATTTGGAAGTCAGAGCGGGAATAGGCAGGTGAAGGACAGGAGGAGGGAGTGGGCTGAAAACTTAACTCAGCTGCAATGACATTGCAATTTTTCACGAACAGAAGATGTAAGAGGCCTGTATGTCACTTTTACCAGAAGGTGTTGTGGAAAGAAGGAACAAGGGCTGCTTTACTGTAAATACATTCATTACACATGGGAATAGTTAGCAAATAAGTGACTTATGTTAACAGTTACTTATGTGGTGTGGGTATGCTGCAGTTCTTGAGCATCTTGCTATATTCTCTGCTTCACCAGCAAGTTACAAATTGGTTTTTAAATCTGCCAGAAAGAGACTGAAAATTCTGGCACCAACAAAAATCCCCACTGAAGCTCTGGAAATCTATGCTGGAGTGTTTCAAATATTCCAAGAGATGCATTTAGGCTATATTAAATAATACAGGCTTTAAAGAAATGTCAAAAATTCAGTTGCAAATATAGTAGACTTCTCACTGTGAACAAAGTACTTAGAAAGGAAGATGTAGGGATTTGCTAGAAATCCAGGGGGAGAAGAATAGCTAGAAGCAGGTCTTAAGGGAGAAACCTAAACTTCCTGAACACCAGCCTGCTCTAAGTTACACTATCAAAGCAATAAAGGACAGGTATAGTGCAGTAAGTAAGACTGCAAATGTCTCTCTTCCTGCAGTCTGAACACTCCTTGTCACAAAAAAATCATTTGAACTCTTCCTTACTTTTTAATTCCAAAACTTTTACCAAAGGGTTGGGAGAGTTTATGGAAAAATGCCATCAATTCCAAGCTGCTGGCATTTGTAACAAAGGAAAAGGTTTTGTTCAGCTTCCCTACACATTCCAGCTCATTCAGCTGCTGTAATGCTGTGATAACTGATCCAAGCAGCAGAGCAATTAAAGCTACTTGAGAGGGAGAATTTCCCAGGAAAAGGGATGGCCCATCCAACAACTATTTTCATCCACACAGGCTGATGCACCAGCAGCTGGGTAGTATCCTCCTCAGAAAAGGATTTGAGACATGCTTATTCCAGCAGAGGTACAAACTAGGACTAGATATGTATAGATAGAAATTTATACACACATATACGCACACCACCCTAAACTAAAATAGATAAACCCCACAGCAAAGATAACTCAGTGAAATGCATGCCTGAGACACACAGATAAAATCAGGCCTTTTCTCCCAGTGTTCAGAACACAGTGAAGATAAAACTTCATAGGATTTACAAACAACAGAAACCCTCCTGATGGCTTTGCTAATAGCAAACTGGCATTGTTTTATACCTCAGCCTGGCTAAATGTCATTAATGTACTGAATGAAAGATTGGATCATATGGTATAAATCACTACAGCACTATCGACCTCAGCTGCTAGAGCAGGAGTTGATATTAAGCTGATATAATGTAAGGGGAAGCTCCACACTGGTCCAGAAGGCCTTGATTTCATACCCTGCAATAAAAGCTGTAAGGGGAGAGGGTTCACAGTAAAGAGTTATAGGTCTCTCACATCAGACAGTAAGAGGATTAGTTTCAGATGTATTAGATTACAGCCTAGCAGGCCAACATTGTGTATCAGCAGCTTTACAGAGTGCCAGCAACTCCCCCACTAAGGCAGTAGGTATATGGATGGCTAAAGCAAGAACCTAAATACCTGTGTCACCTGTCCCCAGCATAAGATGAATGAAGACATGATTTCAAATGTGGTTTCTTGCTTCTAAGCATGCCCCAAGGCAGAAAGAATATTCCATCTGCACGAGCTGCAAAACACAAAGCCTTTCTAGCTGCTGGAATCACATCACAACCACAGGAAAGACATTTCACTTGGTTTACTTGGAGCTAAAACACAGCATCGTCAGATACTGCAGTGCAGAAAAGATCAACAGCAGTCTTGAGATGCTCTTGATATATGAGTTTCAGGGATGCTTTTTCAGCTGGACCGTGGACATTTGCCCCCCTTAATCACATTTTCTTTATTCATTGCAACAAAGATAGTAAGGTGATTAACATGCAGCTTTGCAACAGAAGATGAAGACTGGCAATACAATGAGGCAACCACCTGGGCTGATTTTTGTAGCAGAAATGTGTGTAACCCAATTCCTTGGTCAGCAGCAAGGGGGAAATAAGTGAAGGCTGATCATTTGGCAGCACTGAAAGAAGCAAAGTGTCAAAGCATACACACTGGAAATGCGCTGGAATAAGGCACCATGCAAGTATTACCACTGGAAAAGCTGGATATTTGTGCATCTGTAAGAAGCAGGGACGGACTGCAAAGAGCAGAGAAGAGAGGGAATAAACATGGGCAGAAATGCCATTGTAAGGCAACTTTAAAGGAACAGAAAAGTAGAAGCCTTTGAAATCCACCTTCTTGTTTCCCATTAGCATTGTGTAGTTGAAATACTGAGACTGCAGGCAGGACCCATTGAAACAGCCAGATATTTTGCACTGCAAGGCGCTTTGACTGAAGAATCCCACTCCTTGGTGAGGTACCTTCTGCTGGTGTGTCATGCAAAGACACACGTCCTTGAATAGCAGTGTCTGTAGAAAGCTTATCCTGCCCCATGCTTGAAATAACCACAGGGTCAATCAGAAAGCTATTGATAGCTATCAGAGCCAGGAAAGCCATGAAATATAGATATAAAAGTTTAAAAATAGTAAAACCAAAATGTCAGAGGGGAGGAGTTTTTCTTGGGATCCTGGGCCACAGGTTCCCCTGGTTAACTCCCCTGGAGCTGGTGGAGCAATGCCAGGAGACAACAGGCTCATATCTTTGTGAATGCAACTTGTCAATAGAGAGCTGCCCAGCTCAGTTTAACTGTTGTTCTTCCCTTGCAGACTTCAAGGAGGCCTTCCTCCTCTTTGACAGGACTGGTGATGCCAAGATCACCCTGAGCCAGGTTGGTGATATCATCCGGGCGCTGGGGCAGAACCCTACAAATGCCGAGATCAACAAGATCCTGGGTAACCCCAGCAAAGAGGGTAAGTATCCTACAGTCTCTCCTGGTCCCCTCCTGAGGCTGGGGAACTGTCATGAGGCAACATCAGCAGTCACAGCAGGAGGGAGAAGCTCTTTTGCTCTGAAAGAGAGTGGAAATTCTCTAGTTTCTTTTGAAGAGGATGAATTCCATGCTCAGGAGGAGGAAAATCTCCTTCAGATGTAGAGAAGTTCCTACAGGGACCATTTTGGTGCCAGTCTGCTGTAGGTGCAACACAGTCCATTTATGCCCCAGCCCTTGCTAAGTCCATCTCCAACAGCTGATACTCTTCCGGTGCTTCAAGCGCAGGATCTTCCACATGAGCCAAGACATGCCCTGGGACCAAAACCACCCATATATTTCTGCTGGCTGAGGTGGTCTGCTCAAAGCTTACACAAACCAGGGCATTCTGAGGCATATGCAGGCCATTTATATAGCAGTCATTTTCCATTTCCTTTTCTCCCCTCTTAGAGATAAAAGAAATGGCAAAAAACTCTGGTTGCCTCCGAACAAGGACTTAGTGCAAGTGATCCCTGATTTCAGTCATGCTGAGCCATACTAAGGCTAAATTAGATCAAACCCTCAGGCCTAGTAAAGGCAGCACTGAGGAACAATGCAGAAGGGCTGAGTTTAGAATTAGCACAAGCAGGAAGCACTGAGCAGAGGACTAACACAGAGGTGAGACCATGACAACGCTTCAGGTGACTACAGCAATAACTGCCAGTGATTTTGATGTAGCTGAGAAGCAAAATGATTCCTGTAACAACTCTATATTCAAAAATCTCTTGCATATTTCCACCTATTATATTCCATTGCTGCCCAGATGAAGGCTGATCTTTGCAAAGATCCAGGAGAAAACAAATTGAAATTAAAAAAAGAAAAACAAAGATCTTTTTATTTGACAGCCTTGCTCCAATAGAAAAAAAACCTCTGGGGAAGGCCTCACCAAGGACAACTTCTGGCTCACAAGAACAAAGGGATTAGATGCACTGAGCTTGCAAGTCTTTAAGCCTCCACACTGAACATGTCAGTAGTAAGCCTGGACACCACCCCCACTGGACATTCATGTTTTAAACTGGTTTATTCTTATGCTAACAGTCTATGCTACCTCATCCCAGAGGCCCTGAAGAGGTCACTAACATGCCAGCAACCTCAGGGGCTCATCTTAGTTGTACACTCCACTCTCTACTTTTTTCCCACTGTTTGGGCTCAAGATTTCTGGTTTATTGTATTCTGTAGTTCCCCTGCTCACAAAATCCTTTCGAAGATCAACTCATCCAGCTAGCTTCATCTCTGAAAGAGAAATACAATGTGCACGTAAGCATATAAAAGTTATATGAGAAGAGGGCTGCAGCAAGTAGGTGAAAAATCAGATGGATGTGAAAACTAACTCCCATAAGAGAGAATGTAGGTTTTGCAAAGGAACTGCCAAACCCCCAGGCAAAGACTAAAGGTGTGCAAATGAAGTGGGAGGCTCTCCCACATTTCAGAGCAAATATGCCAAAAGAACACACATAGAAGTGTCTAGCATGTAGCAACTGGTGCCTTCTTTCCAGAGATGAATGCCAAGAAAATCACTTTTGAGGAGTTCCTGCCCATGTTGCAAGCAGCTGCTAACAACAAGGAGCAGGGTACCTATGAAGACTTCGTTGAAGGTCTGCGTGTCTTCGACAAGGAAGGCAATGGCACAGTCATGGGAGCTGAGCTCCGTCACGTACTGGCTACTCTGGGTAAGGGATTATCTTCTCTACGAGCACTTTAAAAATTGCTTCTGATAGATGGCACGAGAGGGAGGAAGGATATTCTAACCAGTTTGGAGAGGTAGGAGGCTACGAAGCCACACAAAACCGGGTTTCCTAACTAGCAACCAGAAAAGAAAGCAAACACAAAACTCAGTAGAAAGCCCAAAGGAAAAGGCTTGGTTTATTACTTCTAAATTCAGAGTAAGTATTGAGTGCTCATTATACAAAGAATAGGGAGAAAAGGCTGTATACCTCAGGGACATAACACACATGGACAAAGATAGAGGATTTGCTGCATAATTTCTTTAATCTAGGAATAATTGGAATCCCCGTGTCTGTACACACATGTACAACTGCTACTGAAAGTTAAAACTACTGACACTCAGTTCATGTATAGGTCTTTGCTACTAACTCAGGAAATAAGGAAAGCCTTTGGAAAAGCTGTAGGTTTCAGTTATCCATGGAAGAATTAACAGAGGACTCTCAACTCTCCAGGTGAGAGGATGACAGAAGAGGAAGTAGACGAACTCATGAAAGGTCAGGAAGACTCCAACGGTTGCATCAACTATGAGGGTAGGTGCAAGAGCTCAACACCCTCTCATCCTACATTTCTTCTTTCTCTTGCAGAGCTTTATTGCAGTTTGCTTTTAGCTTCTCAGGCAAATATACACAACTACAGCTGAGTTAGGTTGAAAGGCTTATGTGTGAAAGTGACTTGCTGCAACATGCTTAGCCTGCAGTCACACCACTTGAAAGGACTAGATTCAGCCACAGAGAAGGCTACTTTGGTCAACACAGTATCTCTAAACAATCTGACCTTCTGCAGAGCAGTTGCAGTGATTGGAACCAATTCTAATGCTAAGAAAAAGTGCTCTATTCATCATAGATTTAGTCTTACCATGCTTAAGCAGGAAGAGAATATATTTGTACAATAGGTACTACACTAAGAACTTTCTATCACATTATTGGGCCAAATGTGCTCACGAACATGTGTTTTTAATGCCATCAGCTCAGAAACAGCTATTATTTTTAAAGGTATTTCCCAAATTAACATTTGCTGTTCCTTCTAACTAGCATATCTGTATTTTCCCCACAGCATTTGTAAAGCACATCTTGTCTGTCTAAGTGGACTTCCTCAGATGCCACACGGTATGTTCTTCTCGTTTGCACACTTAACCTGGTCTGTTTGCTACGCTTAAAGCTTTCTACATGCCCGTGGCCAAGTATAAGTTACAAAACCAACAGGACACCTTCTTCTCAATAGTCCAAATAGAACAAAATGAGACTGTTGTCTAAGAGCAAAGAAAACAGGAGTGCGGATCCCTGGGTCTTGTTCACAGCTCTGTAAGTGGTTGGAAACTGTGTTTTGTGGGTTTTTCAAACATACCAAAACTGTGAAAAGAAACACTCAGTTTATTCACAAGCATGAAAATGCTCATGCTTAAACATCACCCTAGATCTTGCCGTCATAAAAAAATCAGAATTTGAGCTATGCAAACTGACAGCCCGAGATATTTATCCTATAAGCACCTTGAGATTTTGTTGTTTGCTTGGTTTGCTAAAGGAAATCAAAGCAACATCTCCTGATAATGATACAGACATCTGTAACAAATTGTGTAGCCTGAATACTTGCGTGAACTAACCAGAACAGCTTTACAATAATCATCTGAAAAAGAATATTTTAACAGGGATAATCAATAGCCAAAAGAGGGTTTCAAAAGTATCCAAACATTTAGCAGTTGTTCTACAAGTAGGAAGTAAAAATCACCTAACCAGAAAACCTCACACAACCTTGATTTGCTGTTATTTTGTCCAAAGAAAAACCCAGCAGCTGTCTTTAAAATGTCTGTGTGGTCTTATTTGACCTATTAGTTATTCTATCCCAAGAAAGATATATTGCCAACTCTTGTATGAAGCAACAAACACCTCAAAACACAAATCAAGGGCTCAGTGTGTCATTTTGCAAGTGTTTCTTCAGCCAACTTCAAATCCAACTCTCCCTTCCCAGAACAAGCCGAATTCAGGAAGACCAGATGGCACTCGAGATCTGCCTGAAATTCATGCTCAGTCTGTCACCACCAACATGGAAACTGAATAGAACTGGATGATACGTACCTCGGACCCCACCAGTTTTACCTGTGCAACCATAGGTATCACCTCGGGGTCACTACACTTTCATTTCAAACCAGGAACTTTCATCAAGGCAAGCTGCCATCCAGGGTCCATCCATCCCGAGCATTTCTTTCCATGTTGTTTGCATTGAAACAATGGAATCTTTTGGAAAAAATAAAGCATCAATAAATCCCTGTGGTCATTTTGTGGCTATACAGTACCTTTTCCTCCCTCTAAAGCTGTTCAAATGCACTCAAAGCAGCACTCAGGACCTGATTTGCTTTTTCTGTACGTCGTATTTCACAAAATAAAGTTTTATCAAGAAAAGGAAAAAAGGAAAAGACAGACATCTCCAGGTCACTCTATTTAATCTGAATTAAAAGTGTTTTCTTTGGGGACTGGGAGGAGGAGTAATTTGGGAACTTCCACCTCCATCAGCACTTGAAGTTTTAGGAGAAGGAGACCTGGTAGTTGGTGTCAGAACAGCTCCCAGGGTGGCACCTGGTGCATCAGGCAAGACCCAGAAGCAGCTAGGGCAGCCCATGGAAGAGATTTTGTTGGGTTTCCCAACAAAACCTCCTCCAAAATGCTGCAACAGCAGGCCCACAGCACTACTAGGAAAGGATCCTAGCTACTGTGTCTGTTTACAGCTTTATAGACAACTAGAAAAAGCAGTCAGAGTTGCCAACCACCCCAAAAGACTCTATCTGGAAACTAGCCCTGGGGCCATCATTCCCGGGGGCATGGCAAGAGGAGTCCAACTACCTCTTCTCCAGTGACAGGGGAATAGCTATCACTCAGGGAAATCATTGCCTACACACCCCAACCCTAAATGTAGCTCCTCTCTTTTCCTGAAGCCTTCCTGAAAATACCTTAATCCCCATCCAAGTGCCAGATTGTTCTATTACATTCCAATTTCATCTGAAATTACTACGAATGGGATAACCATAATTCAAGTTCCAGCAGGTGCAACAGGGTGGCTGCCACCACAGCAAACTGCAGCCATCCTGAAACTTCCCAAACCCCTTCCATTTAAACCCTCACCATGCTGGTAGGAAGGGCTAAGTGAATCTCTGAATTATACCTGCCCAAAGACTTATGGCAGCAGGTAGTTTACAGGGGCTTACAGTTGCCACATGCACATTGGGTAACACTCGATAGAAGTTGTTATTTAACCTCATCCTAAAAAGGCAGCCAAAATAAGTGAGAGACACATTAAAGCAAGTTATTTATAGGGTGTTTCTCAGGGGACTGTTAGACACCCTGCTGCTCCTCAATATATTGCCTACACACACACATACCCCCCAGATCTCAGTTGCTGGGAAAGCAAACAAACAAACCTCAAAACATCTCATCATATATGCTGTCAGCCTCCTTTTTACACTGCTCTATCACACTGCATTGACATGTAGTCACAGAACCAGCCTAACCCAACACTGGACACAGCCCTAAAAGAAAGGCTCAAATTTCCACTGTATTTTCCTTGCTGAAATCACAAGTTTTACTAATTTCTAAACTATTTGGGGCCCTAACCCTCAGGACAAGCAAAATGGGATGACTCCTCAGCACTGCAAAAGTATACAGGTTGTTAAGCCACCCATTTGTAAAACCTCACATTCAGGGGTGGTGAGTTCAAACTAAACCAGGGGAAGTTCAGGTTGGATATAAGGCAGAAGTTCGTCCCTGTGAGGATGCTGAGGCGGTGGCACAGGGTGCCCAGAGAAGCTGTGGCTGCCCCATCCCTGGCAGTGTTCAAGGCCAGGTTGGACA
>JAOEHX010073213.1:17701-43356 GCA_025448015.1 Bolborhynchus lineola | reverse complement strand
CCCATCACCGCAGGAAAGCGCCGCCCAGGGAAAGGGGGGATTTCCTCGCTTCCCTCGTGGTGAAGTCCGGGGAGAAGTTCGGGAAGGGCGGCGGCAGCAGCCTCCCCCCTTACCACCGGCGGATCTGCATGATCCAGGACATGCTGGTGCTGGTGAAGCAGGGGAAGCAGGAGGAGGCCACCGAGCTGCTGAGGCACCTGAGGCAGGTGAGGACGGGCAGGATTCTCCTTGGTTGGAGGGGGGGGAAAGGCAGTTTAGGAGCACGATGCAGTCAAAGAGCACATCCTGGTTTCTGAAGCCCCATAGCAAAGAGGGGGGCACGCTCCGGTTGTGGTGGGTCGGACTTTAGTGGTGCCATTTGGAGCTGCAGGGTGGTCATGGATGCTGGAGACGGGAAACTAACCCCGGGGAGGTGCTTTGCGTTGTCTGCAGTGAGGGACCCTGCTGGGTGCGTGTTTCTCCTTCCCTTCGTTGCCTGTGCTGATCGCCCTGGGGTTTGCAGCCCACTCATGGAGGTTCCCACTCAACTTTGGGGAAGTTTGATGGTGTGTTTGAGGCAATGGGAGGCACAGCAGCTTCTGAGGAGCATCCGTTTCCCCTGGCTTGGAAGCGCCAGGAGTTGGCAGCTTGGCTTTTATCATTGCTTGATGGAGTTTTGCTGGTGTTGGCTGCAGCTGCGAGAAAGGAGTGTATGAGACGCTGTGTGGGAGCAGGGAATTCATTGTGTGGAGCCCAAGACCTTTCCCCTTGACCGTCTGTTTGAGCTGGGCATTAGCTGAGGAGCAGCGCTACGCGAAGTTGCTGTGAGCAAACAGAGAGGAGCGCTGCTCTGTGCCCAGCAAATCACGGTTTAATCTCTTCTGCTGATAGATGGTGATAAAAACGCCGGGGTGCTGGGTATTTGCGGGGCTCTGGGGTGCACAGGGCTTTGAAAAGCAGCAGGTTTTCCATGCAAACTGAAAACAGACCCGTCCTCAAGCTGGGTTTTCCTCCTAAGGAGCCTACAAGGCACCGGCTCCTGGTGTAACCTGTTCTACCAGCTGAGGAGAAGCTGCTCCGATCTTTGCTGGGCATCAGGAGCTGTGGTTTTGTCCCGTAGGTCTGGCTGTCTGTGGGAGGATGTGGCTGGTCCAAAGTCTGATGGTTTTCCTCTTGGGTTTTTGTGTTTGGGTTTTGCTCTTTGTCTTTGTTCCACCTCACTTTTTGGTCTTGTTATGACTTCTTAGCAGGTGGATGTGTTGCTTGGGGCATTTTCCTGACCCCTTGAGCCCACTCCACCATCAATCAGGCTCTTTCTGACCAGCTTATGTGATTGAAGACTGTCTTTGGAGCAGCCCAGCTGAGAAATCCAAATGGTTTTGCATGCACTTGTGTCCCCTTATAGAAACCCCTCTCACCCTTGATAACGTGCTTTGTCTGAGATGAATGTGCCCCGTTTAATGGGAACTGGGAGTGTAACTCTTTGGGACAATGACCTCTCCACTGGGACCTGTGCAGGCGCACGGCCATGAAACCCCCATGGGACAGAAGCAGCTGGGAGTTGGGTAGTGGATCTGTGCCCAGACATTGCACCTCTCTGCCATGCCAAAGCGCTATCACTGCATAGCTGCCCATTGGAGCTGGCAGGAAGGCAGGGGCTAATTTTAGAAGGTGTTTATATCAAACACACCCCCAAAAATGGATCCTGTGAAGCACCATGAGCTGCTTCTCAGTCCTATCTGGCTTCAGATACTGTTTATCATCAGCGATGCTCTGGACCATCCTCTTCCTCCTGTGGGTTGGCCACGCAGAGCATGAGGGATGTGCCCTAATGACGAATCTGACCATGGGGACATCCCATCATCTGACTGGGGGCAAAAATAACCTCTAGGAATGGGTTTTACAACGCTGGGGGAAGCGAGGAGCCTGTTCCAGTCAAATGAGTCTTTGTGAGTGTTTCTGAAGAGCTTGCTCGGATAAAATAGAGTGCCAAAATAAGGAACGCTTTGTCCTAGATACAATAATAGACTCGAAGCACATTTTTAATGAGGTGGTATTATTCCCTGCTTTCAGGTAGCGAATGTGGGATGCCCCACTGAACAAATCCCGCTCTCTGTGGTTTTCCATAGGCTGGCTTTTGGGAGGTGCTGGTTTAGGGGTGCATTGATGGCTGCAGGGGGTGCTCGGTTTGCTCCCAAGGAGTTGCGGCTGTGAGGCTGTGGGAGTCTGAGCTCCAGCCTAAAAAGTGAGGATCTGGGGGAAAGGATGAGCTTCCCCATGCAGAAAGGGGTCAATGGGTGAGCCTTGCGGGGCCAAAGACCTTTTCCTGTGAGCCATTGTATGGTGTCCGCTGCAGGAGGGCTGTGGTGTAGGTTGGTCCATGAAGTTGCTAACATAACGTGTGATGCTGCTGCTGCTGCTTCAGAACCCGGGGTTTTGAGCAAAGCTGGCGCCAGGATCTTGGTTGCATTTAAGTTTTCTTATTTCCTGAAAATCCCAGAGATTTAGGCCATTTGGAGGCTTTCCCCTCACTTCCCCAGGCTCTGAAGCCATTCCAGTGTGCTAGCGAGTAGATAAGTGACAGCATCCCTGTGTTTGGAGGGGCTCCATCCTTCCTTTCAAGGAAGCTGACCATGTTGGCTGATCAGCTTTTCAGCTCTCCTTGACATTAGCATCCTGCCCTATCCACCCCCTGCAAAACAGGGTTCAGGGGGCTTCTACTTGCCAAAAGCTGTGTTTAATAATCAGCCAAAGGGCAGTGCAGAAACCATGCTGGGGCACGGACATCTCCTGCTGGAGAAGGGCATGTCCTGCCCTTCCATCAGTGTCCAGGGTGGGTACCTCCATCCTTCCCCCCTGAAATGGGAGTGATGCTGTTTGCTTTACGGGCTCTTGTACAGATTAATCAGTGTTTCCAAGAGCACTTAGAGGCTGCAAACGGCTACACAAGCACTAAGGTACAAAGTGGACTTGTTTGGGTTTGAAGAGATAAAGGATGGGAGCAGCAGACGGACTCCTTTGTTTCGATGTTGCTCCTCAGAGAGGTCATAAGCGGTGTCCGGTGTGGAGGCAACCTGATCCCATTGCCTCCCTCAGAATAACACTTGTGTTATTCCTGCCTGCTGGAGCTGGCAGCGGCCACTCAAAGGGCATGTGCTCCTTTGGCACAGCAGCCTGGTTCAGTGACAGGTTCTGGTTGTCCTTTCCTTCTGCTCTGGTGTTAACAGTGTGGAGGCCAAACCCCACACTGCAAGAATGAGTTCCCCTCCCCGAAATGTGCCATTTGCTGCCCTCTTTATGTGGGATGGGTTTTCCTTTAGGTTGTCAAGGCACATAGGATGCTTGTGGCAATGAAGCACATTGGAGGGTAAGCAGAAATACACTGAGACACTTCCCATTTTATCGAGGTTGGAGTTTGGGATTGCAGGAAGTGTCTCCCTGGGTACCTGGATGGAGCTGTGTGTCTTTCATGAAGTAGTTCTTATACTGAATCATTTTGAATCCAGTTTCTCTGCTAAAGCAGTGTCCTGGGTTTACCTGTCAGCATCTCTGCTTTCTGCTGCAGGGCCTCTCCCTGTGAGAGGATGAAAACCGAATCTGTTGTGTCCTGCGCTTGGGCGAAACATGGGAACCCACTCTCATTCCCTGCACCCCATCCAAGCCTGCTATCACGGGTGGGAGAGCTGCAGCTCCGGGTTGGTACCACCAGTTGCAGAATAGCACAGGCTTTGCTATCGCACAGCACATCGCTTTCCTCTTACCCACTCTTGAGTTTCAGTGGTTAAAGCAGCCAAGCGCTGTCAGGTTATTACATTCTGGGAGTGTCTCTGCTGCTGGGGAGAGGATTTGTAAAACAAAGCATGTTTTCCTCCTCGCCGCTGCCAAACGGATCATTTTCCCAAGTGAAATGGTGAAGCGCTTCCCAGCACATTACGTTGCACTCCAAGAATTTGCCATTGGTTATGGCTCGAAGTGGAGGCTTTTGGCTGGGCTGCTGCTGCAGAGCTGGGCTGGTGGGAGAGGAGAGGAGGAGGAGGAGGAAGAGGCATCCCCAGGCTCCGGGCATCACCTGCATGGTGCAGGAGTTGGGCAACAGATCCAGGAGCTAGAACACCAAGAGGATAGGGAAAAAGGGGGCAGTTGTACTAAACCCCCCCCCCGGGCACTGAGGGTGGGTGGAAGCCAAATGGTAAAGTCCAAGGTGCGGCGAAGCTGCCCAACTTGTAACGTGGGTTCCGTGCTCACACCAGCCTTGCCTGTGTAATGAAGGGCAGGGGAAGAGAGGTGTCAGGGTCCCCAGTGGGCAAAGACATCACCATAGCTCCAGTTCTCGGGAATGGGGCTGCAGGCAAACGTGCTCTGATGCCCACTGAGCAGCGCAGACCCTGTGCCTGCAGTGTGGGCAGCACCTCTCTGCCACGAACCCGTTATCCCCGTGTTCTCTCCCCCACATATAACCCTGCTGTGGGTACTGGCATCCCCCTGCCTTTTCCAAGGCTGATCCCTGGGTTTTGCAGCCAGTGGTTGCAGGAGGCAAGTCGTGACATGTCCCAACATCCACTCTCCTGGCTTGGGGATTAAATGCTGCCTTGTGAGCAGCTGCCTGGTGCCATGGGGACTGCGTGGCACAGGGATGCTTCGTTAATGAAATGATGAATATCTTCATAATAAGAAAGTGTTTGGCCAGGAGGGAATAGAGGAATAAATAGATTGGAAGATGGTTAATGCAGAGAGAGGTCACTTCAGGCTCTGGTGGCCTTCTGCTGCACCAGAGCAGAGGAGTAAAAAGCAATTCTTGGGGCAGTCCTCCTGCTTAGTTAACATTGAGTGCACTAAATGGCAGCTGATGCGGGATAGGGCTACTTATCCCAGTGATTTATCACATGTGTTCCTATTTCCCCCCTCCCAGCTCCCCAAGTGCTGGGGATTTTGCACTTTCTGGGGAGGCAGGAGCTGTTGGGGATGGTTTGGAGCAGGGCTCTGGTGGCAGAGAGGCACTGAGGGAGCACTGGGACATCCCGAGCCCGGCAACCTTCCCAGGGAGGGTAAGCACTGCTTCTGGAGCTCCCATGGAGAGCAATGCCATGGTTCCAAACCTTCCTAGGAAGTCAGCTCTGGCATCTCATGGGTGCTCAGAGGTGCAGGGATGGGGAGGGAAAGGTTGACCCAAGTTCAGACCGAACTGAGCAGCGTTACACTTGCAGGAAAAGCAGACGCCCATGAGGATATGATTTGCCCCCTTGGGCTAACTTTGTGTGCTCAGAAGCATTGCATGGCCCAACATCAGCCTGGTCTGTGTGTTACACAGTGTGCACCTTCACTGTGGGTTCGAAGTGCTCTTGGGGTTATTTATCTCATAGAATTATAGAACGGTTTGGTTTGAAAGGGACCTTAAAGATCACCCATTTCCAACCCTCCTGCCCCCAAACAACACTTAAACCACAGACATGCTGTGGCATAATAGATCCCCATGGAGGTGGGTATGTTGCAGGTGAGTTAGCAATGATTGCAGTGTCTCCAGCAGTTCATCAGGATGAAGGGGATGGTTTTGATGCTGCTTTGTCTCAGATTCATGCTTTCTCCCCAAAGGATGCTGGCCTCTGGCTTTGCACCAGCCCTGCCAGTGCCAGAACTGCTTAAACATTCCCCCTTGGCTGTGTGGTTGGGTTTGCTTATGGACATCTAGAGCAGACTTTGGGGAGCAATGTGGTCTGATTGGGATGATGCATCTTAGCTGCACCCTGTGCGTGCCTCATGTGTGGTCTGTGCCATTGTGTGCTTGCTCCTGGCCCTGTGCACTCCAACTGTGGGGCATCATCCCTGTGGAGACTGTCCTGGTCCCTTCTCCTGAGTGCTGAGGGCACCCAATGCATCAGAGGTGATGAGGATGGGGTTTCTTGGCTCTCAGAGATAGAGGTTTGCAGCATTGGTTTCTGTGGGTTCATGCAGGGTGGAAGTTGGGTAACGCAGAGCATCGGGGCAGCTTTGGGATTAGCGCTCACTTCCTCTGCTTTGGGCTGCTGACAAAACCATCAGCGCTCCCCACAGTTACTTTTAACCCTTAGGCTGCTGGAGGAGTGCTTCTTAACCCTGCCCTTGTTGCCTCCTTTCTCTGCCTGCTTCCCATCCCGGCTCCTTCTGCTCTTTTTCCTTCCCCCATGGGATTTGCAGGTGGATGCATCCCTTTTCTGCTTGGCATCCCAACAGCCTGCTTTCAATTAACCCCCTGGAAGGTGGCTGCTGCAGCTCCTCCTAAGGCAAATGTGCCTTTGTGGATGCAGAGAGGGAGGGAAGAGGCAATTCGTGTTCAGCAGCATGGGTTCAGTCCCAGTATTGAGCTCCCTGTGCGTCAGTGATGCTCACCCTGCTGCTGGCATGGAGCAGAGAGGGTTTTCTCTTCCAGCAGGGATGTTCCTCTGGGATTGGGGAATCACTTGCATAAGGAATGAGTGTTGCTAGCGGGTGCATTAATGCAGCGCACGCAGCACACCCGGGCACGCTCTGCTTGCTGCGGGAATGGCAATGAGAGAGCCTGACATGGGCAAGGTCCATGTTCATATATCCACTTGGACCTGAGGAGCCCATCCTGGGGGATGCCCCTCCATGGCCAGGTTTCCAGGTGTCCCTGGATCATCCTTTCCAGCAGTGCTGCTGGTTTGGAATGCTGTGTGCTCAGGGAGTGATGGCTCTCACAGCTCAGGGTCCAGGAGGTGATGCATTTGGAAGGGTCAGAGATGAAACTGATAGGCCAGACCTTGGCTTCCTTCCCTGGATCTCTTGGGCTGGATGCTGCTGATCAAGGGTGCTGGGCAGCTGCTTGCTCCCAAAGGAAGGAGGAAATCCTGCCTGTACCCTCTCTGGAGGCAGAAATCTCCACGCTGGGAGAAGTTAATGGTTGCAATTGGCAAGCCAGCCCCTGTTCAGCACTGTATCTGTTTATTTAATAGCAGGAATGTGTCTTTTTCCAACCCCCCCTTAGGCTGCTGCTGCTTCCACATCTGATGCGAAGCACAGGCAGCTCAGGTCTCCAGCCTCAGACAGCCTGGCATGCACCTTTTGTTCCCCTTTTCCTTTCTGCCTTGCTTCACGCTGTAAAATCCCTGTGTATGAGGATGTCTCCTCTCTCTTGCCAGCCTATGGGGGTGATGGCTGTGTAGGGAGAGACCTCCCTGCAGGTCCCAGTGCTGTGATGGAGTGCAGGGGGTCTCAGGGCAGGGATACAGGGGGATGCATGTGGAATTCAGTATGTTGTAGCTTCTTGATGGCTTTAGTATTCCACGTGTTGGGGGTTTGGTGGTGGTGGCCTCCCCTTAGGTAAGGGAGGTGGTTGTATGTTGGTATTCATTTAGTTCTCATATAAAGAGATGGGATTTCTTAGCGTTAAACTTGTGCGGGTCTTGGCCAAATGCCTGATGTGATTTACTGCCGAATTCCCTTTGTCTCTTTTGTGTATCTCAGCCTCTTTCCCCTCCAGGTTTTGAAGGGAAGACCACTGAATGATAGATTTAATCCAAAAGCAAAAGCAAATTGTCCTTTCCATCCCTCCCCAAGCAGAAGGTTTTAGCTCCAATTACCGCTGGCTCTGACCTCGCTGCTTTGTGAGCAGGAGCTGCTTCAGCTTCCTCAGATCTGGTCAAGACTTCTTTTACCTTTCAGACTTTGTGTCTTTCAAAGGCAGCAGCAGTCCCTTTGTGCGAGGGCTTGAGCACAGCTTGTGGGACACACACCGGAGCCAATGGGAGCGAGCTGCCTCCTTCCTCATGCCTTTGGGTATCTCAATGGATATCTCATTCCTTAGGGGCTCTTTATATTACAGTATAACCTTCCCGAAGGCCTCTCTTGCCATTACAGGGGAGGTTTGATATTGGTGGATGCATTGCTGTATGAGATGTTTCTGGGTTCTGCGCTGATTCCAGCAGCCTGTTCGTCCTCGTCGATCCATGGAGGGTTTCCATGAGGCCTGCACTGCACAGACAGTGCATCCGGCGGCTGCTGCCTGCGGCTTTCAGCCCTTTAATGTCTCCTTTGCCTTTGAGGTTGGCTTCTGGGAAACAGCAGCAGCATTTCCAGGGCTGCAGCCTTGCTCCTGCTCCCCACTGCTGCTGCTCCGCCTGCTCATCCCCATGAGGTTTGCAACGGTTGTGGGTTTGCAGGGGATTGCGTTCTCGTGTTGCACAAGAGGTTGTTTGTCAGGCACTGTCCCTAAACTCCTAATGGTAACTGAGTTGAAATGAGCATTAGTTAATCAGTGGAGAGCCCAACCCACCAGCCTGCACCCCGAGCATCCCCTCTAGCACAGGGGATGGGGGGGGGTGTTTCTCTGGAGGATGGAGAAGCTTTTGCTGGCTTTCTCAGCTCCTTACTTTACATTCAACTGCAGAAAATGAACAATAATGCCTTTAATGGTTCTCCTGTCTCCATCTCTTACAGGCAGCAATCTTCTCTGTGCAGCAGCAGAGATTCCCTGTGTTTGTATGACTGAAGGGCGTGGGGCTTTAACCAAATCTGTGCCTCAGCCCCTGGTTCCGTGGCTGGGTACCACACTGGAAAGCACTCCCAGAGCTGCCTCCTCTGCCTCTGGGGAATGCTTCAACTGAGCCCACTGGGGGGATGGCTGGAAGCTGAGGAACAATTAATTACAGTCTCATTGTGTAGTGCTGTTTCTTTGCCCCCATCCTCCCCGAGGCCAGGGAGATCTTGGCACAACTGAATCACAGCAGGAGAAAGCCTCATCTGCTGGGGAAGTAAAAGGTACATGTGTCTTTTGAAGTCTATGGGGGGAAAGGCTTATTTTAGCCAGAGATGTGCTGAGGGTTTTTACTGGGACACCTCTGTCCTATTCCCACCTTGCCTGTGGAGCGTGGTGCTCGTTGTGGGACCGGTACCATCTCTCTGACCATGATCTGGGACATCCCCGCCTCCAATGGGAAGTGCAAAGCAGGAGGTTGAGAAAGACCCATGAGATGGTAAACATGGTGGAGAAAGCCTCAGGTTGGACCTTTAGGGATTCAAATGCAGACGGAAAAGAGCACATTGGGGCAGAGCCCTGGCTCCTATGCAACGTGTGAAGCACTTTGGGATGCGGATGTGAATGACCACTACATCCATGGTGGTGGGCGCAGCCAAAACCAGCAAGGAGGGAATCTTGATTTAAGCAGCTGGTTTTTTTTGTGGGTAGGATCTCTGATTTTTCTGTCTTTCCATAAGAAAGAGGGTGTTTTCCTGCTGGGTTGCCTAAAGCTGCTTGGTGTAATGAGATACTTCCTTCTCTGAGCAAGGAGCCTGGTGTATCTGGGGGTGTCTCTTTAGGCAGCTGTTGGGCTGGGTGAGTCTTTTTGTGTGTTTTTATTCTGGTGGGAAATGATGAATTTGGGGGTTATACAACTCAGTTTGCTTTCTTTTGTTTTTCTGACTCAAGCTGCAGGGAGATGAAAACAACTTTCAACTGCAGAAAATGACTATTCCAGTGTTATTTGATGGGTTCATGAACTCAGAATATGCTGGGTACGAGGAGCAGACAAGCATCTCAAACCATGTTTTACATTTAAAACCAGTTGATCCATTAATTGTACATAATGAATTACACTCGTGGTCATCATAATGAGCAATCTTGGCCTCTCAGGTTGCAGTTTTGGTTGCAGATTGGAAACCAGGCATTTCCCCATCGTACTCCTGCTTTGCTCATCGGCTTGTTGAAGTCAGTGGACTGTGTGGATTAACTGAAATGAAGATGGTTTCGTTATCCTTATGAGCCACATTCTTCCCCAAAAGCTGTGTTTGTGCTTCAGTTTCTTCTGGTTGTCTTTCCCTAAACCTTTGGTAGGCACATTTCCTGATAACTTAGGCTAACATAAGCTGTTGAATGTTACAGCATGACCAGAGCTTGGCGTCACCTTAAACTGCTCGTTTGAAGTGTGTTTAAAAGTAAATGTATTGGGTGGTTAAATCTATTTTAAATAGCAATATTAATTGAATTTTACTGTCATTGAATTGAGTCCTTGTGCAACCCATCCTTTCATTCTTCCTTAGCGCGAGGCTGGGCATTTACTAAGCTCTTTGCTCAGACAGATGCCTTTACCATTGGATTTCTTGGAAGAGGATCCCACCCCTTTAGCTGCCTTACTTTGCTTCCTATGTTTTGAGGGCATCCCAATCCCTTGGTGCTAGACAGGGAAATTACTATGAAAGTCTTCAAGAAAGACTTCTTTCCAAGCTTCCTCCCTCCGAGCTGAGTACCCAGCCTGGATCTGTCTTTGCTCTACTTAATGGTTACAAATCCTATGCTGGAAATAGAAACACACAAGCAAAAACATGCAAAAGACTTAATTTCTTCCGTTAACCCCCAAAACCTATTGGCTTTCCTTCAATGATATATTCCTTCTAAGATGGGGGAAGGTTCCCAGGTCCCTGTGGTGTGAATCGCAGCACTGATTGAAGCTTGGGGTGGGAAGATAGGAAGCTTTTGAAACACCCTGAGTTAATTTGCCCAGTGATGGTCTCATCCATTACCTTCCCAATCAGCTTCCCATTTTTCCATGGGTGTTTTGAGAGAACAGCCCTCCTCTGGGCAGTTTCCTTCATAAGTCCACCTGGCAGCCTCTTATATAGCAGAGAAAGATCAATATATTATGATGTGTGCCATTCCCAACCTGGCAGGCTGGATAATGGGAATTACAGACTGCCTGCCCAAGCAAGCAGGGTGGAGGGTTACAATTATACAGCTGCTCTGAAGAGCTTGATAGCTTTGAGAGGAATTAAGGGCATTGAGCATGGCCCTGTTTATTGCAGGTATGGAGCTGTGCCTGCTGTCATTGCCAAGTGTCGGGCTGTGCTTTTCATCCTCTCTTCATGTTAGAAGTGCAGCTCTAAACCGTACACGTAATGCCCTTAAAAGCACTGAGCATTACCAATGTGGGTGATGCAGACAGCCTCCTTTCATGTCTCTGCAGTGTTACTGCGGTGGGGCTGTGATGCCCATGTTACAATGGGTTTGGGAAAGACCCTGACCCAAATGAGTGCTTGATGGACATGGGTGAAAGCCCTATTTCTGCCCCAAACCAGAGTTGATGATGCACTGGCTGTGTGCTGTGGCCGCTGTTTGTAGCAGGGAGATGCAGCCCCAGCTGCTGTTGCTGCTGGGGATTTGTGTTTGTGAAGTTCCTTGCGTTTCAGTTTCCTCCTGTGTAAAGTAGGAATGTGCTCTGGAACCACATCCAAGCAGGGACTTGGAATAGGGAAAGCTGCTCTTTCCTGGGACTTGCTGGTGCAAGCACACTGTAAGTGTTCAGCTGAGTTATTTCACTGCTCTGGCTTCAGTAAGGGGAAAAAGGTGTCTTTGAACCATATGTGCACAACATCTGCTTTCTGTGCATCGTTTCCAGCCCTTTCCATGGGTGAATGCCAGAAGAGGCATTTCTTCCCTCTTGCCTTGATACTTTAGGATGAGGGCGTCAGCAGCTCTGGGTGCTGCTAGGACTTTGGGTTATCCTGGCTTCTAGGTTGTGTGCATATCTGTAAGCATTGCCCTGGGTGCACTGTAGACTTTCCAGTAGTGGCACTTTGTCATTAAGTGGATAGGCTGAGCTGTAAAACAGAAACAGCATTGGTGCCCTTCCTGAGCTCCTTCATGGGTGGCTTGGGGCTGGTTGGTCTTCCCTCTGTTTTCCTTCCCACCTTCTTGCTGTGCAGAGAAGGAGGGTGGAGGATTTGGCTCAGTGCTGGTGATGGGGTCAGCCTGTCTGCACCAGCCCAAGGTCTGGCTCCAGCGAACCTCTCCATCCCCATTCAAACAGATGTAAAGCAGTTCTCTGATGAGGTTAACTCCCTGACATGTGGTAAGCAATCTCTGCTTGGGGTGCTTTCATCTCTTGCCCATCAGCTGCTCTTCTCCACCAACACAAAGTAAAGAAAGAAGCTAAGCTCCTCTCCTGCAAGCCATTTCTCTTTTAGTGTTGCCACATAGTATAAATCAACTGCGTTCTTAGGAGTCATGTTTGCTTATTTGTCCTCCCTTTGGAGGAGACATGGAAGCCTGAAGTGATCCCAAAGGCAGGAATAACAAGCGCCATTCCTGCAGGTTTAGATCATTGCATGATGCTGCCTCCACTCATTGCAGAAGGGTGAGAATGACATCTTGCTGCTGAGCACCACGTGCAAGGTCCTGGTGGGACCTGATGATGACCAAGCTCCATCTCTGGATACTTCATCCCTGGCTGACCCATCCCTGAGCCTGTGGGATGCTGCAGGGCTGATTTGCAGGTCGGGGGCTCCAGGCCGTGCTGCTGATTGAACAGGATGGGTTGCACAAAGCAAAAGGAAGAGGTAGGAAAAGGAAAAGTTGGGTTTGTGGCTGAGTTCCAGAGCAGGACCTGGGAGTTAGGAGCTTCTGCTCTGTGTGTGCGTGTGCAAACCAAAGGAGGTTGGTTTATGGGGGAGATCAGCTTGGCCAAAAGGGTTTACAAGAGCTGAGCTCTAATAGGAGAAGAACAAAGGTGGGATGCAGGCAGATGGGGTCTCAAAGCTCCCCTCTTGCAGCAGCTGGGCACCTTGTGGTCTTTGCTTTCATCACCCCTCTAAAACCCATATAAAGGGGAGAAGCATCTCTCCCCTTGTGGAGGGAATGGAGGGGCAGAAAGTCTGGAGATCCCCCTGATAAAGGGGAAGGCAGTTACCAGAAAAGGGAAGCTCCAGGAACAGGGACGGTGGTATCCGGAGGTGGCAGAGCCACAGCGAAGGCTTGGGGCAGCTATTCCTTGTCTCTTTGTGAGCAGGCACATGGGGAAGAGAAGATAAAGGGAAATGATAACACATTAAGTCCGCTTGTCAGCCCGCCAGCCCTCAGAAGCAGGTTTTCCCAACCTATTTCCTTGTCAGTGGTGATTTTGGGATCAGTGGCATCTTCAGAAAGAAACCAGGTTTTTTCTTCTTGTTTCATGTCCTGCAAAAGGAGTCTTTCCTTCAAGCATGAATTTCTGGGCTGGGGGAAGAAGGTTCCAAGCTTCTTTTGGTGTTATTGTGTGTTATGCTACCCCAACCCGCTGCGAACGCCGTGGTTTACCCACATCTCTTGTGTGTGAGGTTGGAGGTGTCTGATTCACCACAGGCCAGTTGCTTCTACGCTTGGGAACCAACCCAACGAGTGTATTAGTCATGGCCCAGCGCTGCCTTGATACTGAAATCAGCTGTTTCATGGCCAGTGGAGGAGTTTTTAGGTTGTGGATGTCTCAGCGGGACTGTAGAAGGGAAGGGAAAGCTTGGCTTGGCTCGGATGGGGCTGCGCAATGAGCTCATCCTGGCTTTGCTCTTGCTCAGCTCATGGGCTTGCATCAGGTTTCAGCAACTTCAGCCCTTTGGTTGTGTCTGGAAAGTGATGTTAAGAAGTTGGTCCTGCGTCCCGAAGGCTTCAAGAGTTCTTCTTCCTCTGCTGTTTAAGTTGAGGAGGAACTGGGGGTCAAAAGCGTTAACGTTGGCTATTTTGAAGCTGGGAAAGAAATGCTCTGGGCTCGCAATGCCGGAGCTGTGGTGGGGGTTTCAAGCCAAAGACTTTGTTGTAGCGCCTGTGGAAATACTCTGTGGCCACAGCAGTTCATGGGGTGTAGTTTACTTTCCCCAGGAAGGCTCAGCCGCCCATGGAGAAGGATGAGGGATTAGCAGGGTACTCTGTTACTGCCGGCATTCCAGGCCTCTCCTCCTGGCTAGGGATGCTTCCTGGAATGGTGTCACATTGTAAAGAAATAGGGAAATGGTTCAGGGCATGGAGACAGAGGCTTCTCGCTGGGTGTTTGTGTAAGGGGGGGTTTTGGCTGTCCCTGCAGACTACATGAGCAGAACTCGTGGGTGCAATGGGTGCCAGGAATTGGAGGAGGAGGAGGAAGGATCTGCTATAGGATAAATGAAGGGAAAGCCAACAGCAGGTACTGATAGGCTGGGTGGGTAATGTGTTACCTGAAAAACTGCTTTGCTTCTCTGTGGATGAAGACTGCAGAGCATTAAAATGAAGGACCTGGGGGTTGTCCTGACCAGCTGACGTGTTGGATGCTAGAAGCCTTCATCCCAGAAGCATCCCATGGAGGTTTATGTCAGCATCTTCATTAGAAGGACAGGTTCTGCCTCTGGGAGAAAGCCATTGCCAAAAATCCAAGTGAAGCACCAGTCTTTCCCTCCTTTCATCCCTCACTGTCAGTCTCCAAGAAGGAAACCCCCCTGCAGCATGTTGGGTGCCTCCATCCCACAGTGGAAGCTCTTCCTTTGGCTGATTCCAGCCTGGATATCTAATGGCTGAGCCAGCAGTGTCTGTTTTGTGCAAGCAATGACTCTTTGCTGGTGTAAAGGCCCTACTTTCCTCACCTCTTCTAGGGCTGCATCCAACCTTGTTCCTGGCACTGAGCGGTGGCCCTTTTGGTCTTCATCTCGAACCCCAACAGTGGAGGTTGGGTATGAGCCATTGGTGGAAGGAAACTCCTAATGATGCTCGGAGCTATGAGCAGCAAAAGTCTGGACTGAAACCTGCACTGCATCAGCTGCAAGTGCAGAAGCTCTGCTGTGACTCAGCACTGGAAGCTGTCTTCTGCAGAGTGAACAGAAGATGTGGTTATCATCACATACAAGTGTCAGCTACAGCGTGCTGCTGTCTGCTGGGTGTTGCAGTGCCACAAATCCATCACGTGCTGGATTTCCTTCACGGAACAGAGGGATGTTTTATGTCCTGAGTTCATTTGGTGCATGCTGCTGGCATCTTCACTGGGAAGTGAAATATCAACAAGAGCAGCTTTAATGGCCCTGAGTGTCAAACAAAGCAGAAATAGCCTTGTTTTTAATCAGGGCACAGGGCCTTTGACACCTCTGATTGCTGCACAAGAGGTGCTGCTTGTACTGAACAGGAGGGGATGTGCTTGCTTCTCCCAGCCTGGCCTGGGGGTGCTGCTGTGGGTTTGGGGGTGCAGAGGGTGCCTCTTCCCCCCCTGTAGGATGTCCCCCCTCTGCGTGAGGTGTCCCTGCGCATGGCAGGGGTATTGGAACTGGATGGTCTTCAGGTCCTTTCCAACCCTAACTATTCTATGATCCTACGTAGAGGGCCCAGAGCCTACAGACAGGGCAAGAGGCACGGAGCACAGCAGAAAGGTGTATTTTCTGTGTCTATTCAGCATCATCAATGAAACCTGGGGTGAATTTCTCTTCTTGCCCAAGTGCAGGGGCGCTCTGGCCATGTGTTGGTAAATCTGTCCCATCCCAGCCAACCCCTGTGGATCAGAAGAGAATGGTCAGCAGCCACCATCACCCTCAAGCCTTTCTGCAGTGATGTGTGGTGAAATGAAGAGGAGGATATAATAGCGCTTACTGGAAGCACTGGCTCTGGCAGCCCAACCCAGCCTGCAAATTGCCTGCATCTCCTGGGATCTTGTTGCCTGATGCTGTGCAAAATGCTCTTCCACGGAGCAGTGAAGTTGCATTTCACTCTGGCAAGCTGATGTTTGTGCTGTGTCCTGCCCATCGCTTCTCAGGTTGTACCTTGTGCTGCTGTAGAGGGACTGGGATGGAGAGAGCAGCAGAGGTAAGATGTTTTGCTTAGCAAAGACCTTTATTAAGTGCTCTGCTAATCAAAACCCTTTGGCTTCAGTGAGACTTAAACATGTGCTTGTAGTTAATCAGGTATTTAAGTGGTTTTCTGACTTGGCAAGCATGAGGGAAAGATATCCCAAAGGAGAAGGAAGAGAGGAGAACCGTGACCTCGCAACTAAGGGTGTTTGCAAATGTGGATGTTAAAGGCAGAAGGCAGCAGATGTGAGGCTGGGGACGTGGGTTTAACTTGCTTAGACTCAATCTCTGCAGTTTGGTCGAGGGAAAGACTCTCTGCATAACCCACATTGGCTTTGAGGAATTGAAGGTGACAAGGACAGTGGTTAAGGGAAAGAGGGGATGGGTTGAGATCAGTGTATGCTGGTAAACGAAGGACAGGAAAGGTCCCACCAGTGGCTGATGAGCTCTAGGGGCAGGCACCCTCTGCCAGGCACCCAGCTGAGACCAGAGGGGCTTGAGCAGGGATTTTAAGTGACATTGTCCCCCCTTTCACCTTGTAAAGCTGCTGGGCATGAGGCACCCAATGACCATAGGCTAGTACAGTGCCTCAGGGCTGCTCAGGGATGTAAGGAATACCCTTCCCTCACTGATTGCACCCTGGAGGGACTGAATAGTGTGGTTCTCAGGGTTAGTTCAATGAGCTCACACTGCCCCAGGGCTGGGGACCAGGCCTTTAAATATCTGAGGGGGCTGCGTGCATCTTGAGGTACCTTTGCCGCAATGAGCTGCTCGGTTGTCCATCACGTTCAGCTCCACCTCATGGATGAGAGTGCCACCTCCCGTATCAAATACCACCCCTCCTGGGTTCTTCTCTCTGCTGCAACCCCTTTGTGCATGCGTTTATCTGATTTTCTTGCTGAGTCCTGGCTGTATCCCACTAGGAGAATAAGCCCAACTAAGCTCATTAGGTGGCCTGGGCTGGTCTTGAACGTGTCTCCATATAACACACATATAACACAGCATTACAGTTGCTGTGATTATTATGCGAGGCATAGATTATTCCAGCATACAAGTGTGTTATGGATTGATTTGCCATTGCTTTGAATCCCATTAACATGACTCTGCTTTGTTAATGGACTTTGTCTGTGCTTGAGATTAACTGTGGTGCTGGATTTGCAACTGAAAGAGTTGAAATTCACGTTGTCCATATTAATTACTCGTGTGATGCTGGCCTCCTTGGCAAGCTGTTGGAAGCTGTGGAAACCTTTATTTCTATGCCATTCCTGATGCTCTGTCTTAAGTAAGAAAACCAGTTGAGTGCTGTGGGATTTCTTTGGTTTGCTCCTCTGTTGGAAGCCTCTTTCAACTGTTGAGAAGGTACCAAGAGCTTTATGTTTGGTGTGGAATAGGCTGTGGTTAAGTCAGAGCAACTGTTAATGTAGAAAAGGAGCAGGGAGACTTTAGTTCAATGTCAAGTTCAACTCTGGTTTTTCATCTCTTGTTTTGAGCCAAAACCTGCCTGTATCTTGTTCCCTCTAATCTTTTGAAGTGCCAAATCTCTAGTACGTGTCTCCTTGCAGGGATGCAGAGCCAAGTTCTTGTGTTACATGCAGCCAGGTAGCTGGAAAGAGTAACTCCACTGCAGTGCTGTGTGTGGTGCAGGATGCACAACATGCTCCTGTGGGATGCACCCATGGGTGCCTATGTAGAGGATGGGTGCTCAGGCTAAGATAAGGGAGGAGCATATCCATTGCCTTGCCTACAGTGGCATGGTTTTGGCTATGGCAAAACATTTCACCTTCAGATTCAGCCCTGTGTTTGCTTTCCAGAGGTACTGATGGCAGCCCAGGAGCACAGCAGCGCGTTGGAGCACATTTGGTGTTCTTCAGGTAGTGCCGGTGGTGCCTGTTGCAGCATCTGGCTCTTCCTTTGCCACTGTCTACGCAAACCCATTTCTGTCCCTGTGTTCCCCTCACCCAGGCTTTGGAAATGGTATAAAATGGCACATACACAAAGGCTTGACATATTTTTATTAGAGTCAGCTGCAGTTTGTCCGTTGAAATGATCTTTTTGTCGCATTCGCACCATTCAATGGCACCCGGTTGAAAGAGTTAATTGAATATTTCTCTCTCTCAGAGATGTCTTAAATTACTTCCCTTGAGTAACCTGCTCTGGAAAAGGGCTGTGTTGAGGGATCAGTGGTGCTTAGTTTCACTAACACTTGTATCAATAAGATCTTGGGGTTTATTCTAGCGCCCATCAGCTTTGAAGGATCCCAAAGCAATTGTCAAAGCATTTGTGTAGTCTCCCACCACCTAAATTCAGTCCCTTTGAAGTAGAGCTTAGCATTCACTGAGCAGTAACAATACATCCCTCCATAGCTAATGCAATAATAATCAGCCCAGGGCCTGGAAGTGAAACCAGGTTTTAGATAGCAGTTATTGGATTGCAGGCTCTTGTATGTGCAGGAACAGATTGATTTCTTTGGAGCAGTGGAGGTGGGGGGGAGTTGTCCAGGAGGCTTCCCTGTGCCAGGGTAACATCATTGCTGATGCTGCAGGATCAGCGTGATGTGCCTGGGAATTTCAGTGCTTGGGGATGATGCAGGACACAGCCGACTGTGTGCTCGCTGCTTGGCAGAGCTGGAGATCAAAACAAAGCCCCTGTACCAGATAGGAGCAGGTAATCCCATCCCGGTGGTTTTGGCAGCGCTGATAACACAGCCCCGATTGATTCCTGAAATGATGAAGTTTCTTTTCCCACAGTTAGGCTGTAGCAGCAAATCCTGGCTGGGGAGAGGAGGGGACACCTTCAGACAGCAGCGTTTTGAACAGGTAGAGAAGCAGATGTGACTCCTCAACAGTGATTTGCAATTCCTTCTGTATTGGGATCGCCTGGGAACAACAGATCACGCTGTGCTCAGCGAGGGCAGGATTGCACCCTCGTGCATCAGGAGGCCCGCGCTGACCTCCTCCTGCAATCTCTCACGGTAGCAGCTGCTGGAAACAGGAGCTGGGGCTCAAGTGGGCCAGGACAATAAATCCTGCTTTCCCACTAACCAGAGGCTGCTCCAGCAGGATTCATGCCAGAGCCAGGCTGTGTTGTGTTAATCTGTGAAGTAAGGGCTGGGTTGGAGGAGGGAAAAATGAGAGGTAAGGACTCCCATGCTCTCCTTCCTTCTGTTAGAAAAGAGGGTCCCCAATGCAGGATGCTGCCTTCCCTGCAGGTTTAACATGGTTGTCAATACATCCACCAAACCTCAGCTCCAGGAAAATCCAGCTTCTCCCAGTGTGAGGTCTCAGCTAGATAACCCTGGTGGTGTTTGCCCATCCTTCTGCTGCCGTGCAGGGTGTACCGCATCCTTCAGGATTGCTGGATTCCCTTCTTAGCACATCCATTAGCAGAGGTGCTTGCAGGGATGTGTAAAGCAAGGGTGTTTGGCTCATTGCTGTTAATGAAGTGCACTGCATGCAGGTGGGGGATAAGGAGCAGTTTGAACAAAGTGCTCGTGGGCTCGGTGTTGCTCTAAGGGCTCCCATCAGTCATAGTGTGTGTGTGGAGACTCGGCTGTAATTTCAAACAGGGGAAGGTGTTTGTGAATGCAGGGTTTGTATTGGGAATCATTCCCTGCCGGTGTGCTCAGACAGCAGGGGAGGTCTCCATCAGGCAGTGGAAATCATGAAGAAGAGTGATTCCTCCCCATCTGACAGTGTTGACTTGGAAATCTTTTCCTCTTTCCTGCAAGGATCTTGGTTCTGCCTTTTTCCTCTTTGTTCCTATAAATACTTGATATAAAGATGTGTGTATTCAGTGCTTGTGAACACAACTAAGTACAGTATCTTTATGCACAAATAAAGGTATTCAATGCCCCAAGTCATCTCCTATCACCTTCCAAGGACAAGAGTTGTTTGAGCTCCAAACTACCTCCAGCAAAGCAGTGGGGGCCTAAAGCAGAACTTCAGAATGTGACTAGTATTGATGGGTGATCAGCTGCAGAACAGATGGGGCTGTTCTTTGGCTGGAAGAGTGGGTACAAAAGCCATGCAGAGCTCTGTGCTTGCTGTGCTGGAAAACAAAGGTGAGGACAGTGGGATTTTCCTGCTCCAGTTGCCTAAACACGAAATGTCTAGGATAAACTAATTAGAGGGGCTTTTCTTGGCTGGTAACTGATAGAGACAGCCCCAGCCAGAGACTGACTCAGCCCAGCTGCCTTAGAATAGGATGAATCACAGTCTCTGTCTGAATTGACAGTAGACTGAGCTTAGGTGACAAGTCTGGATCCTTACCTGACAGGAGATGAGGTGTATCCTGCCCTGTGGGTGTGCTTTCCAATAGAGATCTTGGACTTCTGCAAGGGAAATGAAGTACTTCTTGCATGTGGGGTGACAGGGTGAAGGGATGCAGTTAGGAGCTGGCAGCCATCAGCACAGCGCAGTCAAGGCTGGGGCTGGTGCATAGCCTGGCTTGGATGGGAGACCAAGATACAGGCAGGTCCTGCTGGTTTAGAAGGGATGTGTGAATAATGCTTTGTGAGCTTGTGTTAAAGGCAGTGATGGATCTAAATTGTTTGACTTGTTCAAAGCAAATCCTGGAGTCACCTTCCCCTGATAGTGTTTCCAAGCTTCTTCTGTCCTGGGATCCCCCTGGCTCTGTGAATCAAGATGGGATGGGTAGCTGAGTCTGTTCTCATTACAGGCTCTTTCCTGAAGCAGCCTGTTAGCTGTGGTGTGGCCAAGCTCAAGTCAGGGCAATTGCATTTGCCTCGCAGTTTCAAACTATAACACAGTGCATTCCACTGCAAATCTCTTAGTCACAGTTGTTTATTGTCTGGATGGTGGCATTGTATCTCTGCCCATTAATCTGCCTCTCCAAGTTGCTATAATTCCAGCCTCCTGGAGGGAGTCCAAGCTGCCACCACTTATTATTCGAGTCAATCTGCCAAGGAAATGTTTACTCCTTCCTTGAAACATAGGATCTTCTGTAACTGTACCCTCACCTCAGGCTTGAATGTGCAGTTGTTGGTTCCAAACCAGTATTAACTCTGCTAAACAGAAAATACCCCCCATATTTAAACTCCAGGTTTGTGCCAGGCTACTGAATTAGACACTGGAATTTGCAGTAGCAATTGTTGGCTCGTTTGGAGGTTCCCAGGGTGCCTTCTGTGATGCTCCATCCAGATGTATTGGTCCCACCACTGGCTGCCCAGTCACAGCCGAACCACGTGTGGATGTTAAGTGCTGCCTTCCCTCTCCAGAGGTGCAAACTTGGCCATCTTTGCATTGTTGAGGTCTGGTTTTACCCAAAACCTGTTGGAGCATCATTAGATTCATCACTTTCAGATGCTTTACTCCTCTCTCAACCCTGAAATTGGTTCCTGTGTTAAAAAGGGGAAAAGGAGGAGGAGGTGGATGAACTGTGTGACTGTTTCAGCCTTGTTTCCTTAGGACACCCCGTTAGGAATTGAGCTGTTTATAGCCTGATAACCCCCCTGATTGCAATGTATAAATGGATTGTTTATAGGGAATATACACAGATGACCAGAGCTGTTGGGCTGCACAAAGTGCATCAGGCAGATGATGTTTCCAGCAATGCGCTTCCACATTGCTTGGTCTTATCTTATAGGAAAATAAAGCAGCACCAAATTTATTGGCTGTGAAGCAAATGCTGAAGGGCTTATCATGTGCAAAACAGGGAGAGGCTGCTTCTAGGCTCTGTGGCCAGCCATAGAAGTATGGAATCCAATTGCAGCTGGGAAATCCATAAATACTAAGTTTTACGGTGCCTTACTAACCTCGTAAGTCAAGCAGACATCAGAGGATTTGCGATGGAGCCTAACATCCTAAAGATCAAAGGCAAGAAAGACTTTGTTTGCTTGTTTTCAAGGGCAGGCTTCACAAGGCCTGGGGGATTGAGCAGCTAAACGTGTCCTCCATCAAGAAAAGCAGCCTTTGAGCAACCCACACTATGCTTGAGTCACATCTCACATCCCCGTCCCCCTGATCTGCCCTTACCCACCACGTTGTTAATGCTCACCTCCTGAAACCGTTCCTCCCAGATAAGTTGCTGCAGATGATTGATTGCAAACAATATTAATGGCTCTTCCTTCGTGGTTTATGACACCAACCTCTCTGCTTGGAAATTCATTGGGCTGCCCTGGCTATTAATAGAGATAAGAAGCAGGTTTGGAGGAGGTGCTGGCCAAAATAACAGCTATCAGGATATTTATGAGCAGTCGTGATTGCAGGAGCTCGGGGTGGCATTTTACAAGGTAACCTCATTTGGGCAGCTGTAACTGCCTTTGCTCCCTGTTAATGAAAGCAGCAACAGCATAACCTGCTTCCTTGTATGACTTCTCACATGGACCTGCTGCCTTTTCCTCTAATTGCAATTCAATTTGCAGCAATAAGTAGTTTAATAGGTGAAAACGGGTTCGATTTGTGGTGTTTATGGTTCCTTGTGGCTTAGCAGAGTACTACACCGTGCTGCACCTCATGGAAACCCAAGTTGGAACTTCAAGAGCTGGTTGCTCAGCTGTTAGCTGTTGTGATGCAGTTGAACAGGCAGGAAGGAGAGGAACAGGTTGCTTGATCTGGCACTAAGGAAGGATAAGCCTTGCTTGCACTGATTTTTCCCTTCTGACTGGGAAAATGGCATTGCATGGGTAATGTCTTGGGGAAGTCAATGCTGAGCTCTCAGTTCGGGCTGGTTTTTGGCTGGAAGGGCTGTTTCTGTGATTGTTGTTTGCAGAAGGGACCCAGGTTGAAGAGAGCATCTAGCACAGCATCAGGGCAGCAGGACTCCACCATACCTGAGCTCTCACCTGGTTTGGTGTTAACTCCTTTCCTGGCTGTGGCCAGGAAGTTTCATTTGCTGGCTGCCATGGAAGGAAGCATTGCGTTTTACTGCTGGAATTCTTTGATTTAAACATCTAATTCCTTCACTTTTTTTGTTGCTTGGGTTTTTTTTTTGTGTAAGTTTTATTTAAGTTTTTTTTTAATCAAATAGCTTTGCATTGCTACCTTTGCAGAAGCTTTCTCCTGTGCAGGATGATGGCAGCTAGTTGGTGGCAGGAGAAATGCCTGTACTTGGAGTATATTCATGCTTCAAATCACAGTTGGTGCTTGTAACCCACAAGGTAATGAACTGCTGTAAAAGAAGCCTTGCTTCCAGTGGGTAAGCCATCCCCAAGGACTGCTGAGTGGTTTGGCCTTCTCTCAGCCTCTTAAAGCTGGAAACAAATCAGGTAAATTGCAGGAAGGTCACTGGTGATGGCAGGGAGGATGTGCAGCAGAAGGAGTTGAGACTCTGCTTTTCTGCTCAGCCCCGAAGTGATGAACTCTTCCTACTCCTTAATCTTGCCTGGCAAAGCAAGGCTGTAGCTGATGTGCTCAGTGAAGGGCACAGTGTGGTAAGACAGGATCAGCTCAAGTTGAAGGGAGCTGCCTAAGGCTGGCAGCTTTTTGATCCACTCGCAGCCTTTGGGTTGTGTTCAGTCTCTTCTACATTCCTTTCTCTGCTTGTTTTGTGCTGTTAATCCCAAATCCTGCTTGAGCTGAGCATTAACAATCTCTTCCACACCAGGGTAAATGTGCCTTTGAATATGCTGCCTGAAATGTCTTCTCAGCGTGCTGCAGGGGTTTGGGAGCACCATAGAAAACCACCTTTCCAGCCTGCACCAAGAAAGCCACGGCTCATAAATAGCATCATTTTAAACCCTTATACCCTTCCTATTTGCAAAGGGCCCTTGTTGTCCAGGTAAAGCTCCCCTAGGAAAAGGGAAGGAGCTGAAAAACCTCAAGTGACTGGAGCCAGATGCTGGGCGTTTACTCCAAAGGCAGTGATTGGTGATTTGCTGCTGACAGCGTGAACTGGTGTGAAGTTATTAAACTGCAGATGAGCTCATCACTTGGCCTTGGACAAGGTTCAGCCTTGTGTGGCTTGAAAATATGACATGTGGTGGAAAAGAGACAATGCTGGTGTGGCAGGGAGATTAGGGAGCAGCTGAGAAAGACATCTGTGCATAGAAGGATGTGTGCCAGGAGGGAGGAGGGAATGCTTCATGTGAAAAACCTAAGTTCTCCCAGGAGAGAGGAGCAGAAATTCCCTGCTCTATTGGCTCTCTGTTTTAATTTTAGCTTAAGAGAATATTGCTTCAGTTTTGAGATGCTTAAAGAGAAGTGGAAAGGTGCTGAGCTTGGGTTGATCCTCAAAGATCCCGCTGTGTCGAGAGCCGTGTGTGCAGGGTTGCTTTGACCAAGCCCCAGAACTGGCTCCTTCACGTGGGGTTTGCTAGTGATGCATTATGATCACGTGCCGAATCCAGCTCTCAGTTGATGTTCGCTTAATCCTGATGTTGAGCTCTACCACATTGAGAAGGTAACACCCACACTGCTGTTAGGTAGGAGAGGTGTTTCTCTCCCTGAAAGAGATGGAGTTTCCTTTGGGCATCTCCTGCAAAAAAAGCTGCCTTCCCGACGAAGGATTGCAAATCATTGGAAATAGTCTTGGAGGGGGCCTCAGGAGGTCTGATCCATCACTAGGGCAGCATCAGCTCGATCTGAACTGCTCCTGACACATCCTCATCTGGTCTCCAACAGCAGAGCTTTCCCCCCCTTCCCCTGGCAATAAAGCCCAGCACTTTGCTCTTCCCAAATCCCCCCCATCATTTGTCCTCCTGTTTCCATTGCTGCAATTTTAGGCTCATTGTTTCCTCCCTCTGCACATGTAATATTGCTCCTTTACCCTGTTTTCCATAGGATTTAGGAATGGAGTCAACGTCTCTGGACGATGTCCTCTATCGATACGCCAGCTTTCGAAACCTGGTGGATCCAATCACTCATGACTTGATCATCAGCCTCGCTAGATACATCCACTGCCCCAAACCGGTGAGTACCTTGGTCTCATCACACCTCCAGGACTGTGCTGGTTTGGAAAACCACTGAGGTTTTCTTTACTTCCAGAGACCGGAGTGCAAACATTAGTTTCATTTCTGATATTGAAAGTCATTATTTTTCTAAAATGCACCTGCCTAATCATTCAGATGTCACCTGCAAATACTTGAGATTATGGGATTGGGATTCCCGTGTTGTTTTTTTTTTTTTTTAAAGGGCTGAACTAGTAGAAACTTCTTTTTGATCTTAGAAATAGAGGGAACTTATCTACACACTGGCTTGGAAGCATCAGAAACATTTATTGAAAGTACTCAGTGTGAAAGCGTGAAGGTGCAAAGTCATTAACAAAGACTGCCTTTATTCAAAATATTAACCTACACATTTAAACAATCAATAAAAACATGTAAAACACAGAATTTAAAATAATCAAAGTAATTATCCCCTTCAACTTTCCCACTTTTTTCACTTTTCTCATTACTGTCTTTCCGTCTAGACAGGACTTGAATGTCAGAAACCAGCAAAGAACACACACACATTTTCAGGTCTTTGTTGTATATCATAAAATAGTAATAAAAAATAATCCAGCATCCAAGAATTCGGATTATTTTTCTATCTCCATAAACAGACAAAGAATTAAATTCTCCTTAAAACACTGCCACACATAAAACCCGCGGTGGCTGGGGACAAGGACACAATACAAAGGCAGTGCTTTATCCCTTGCATACCCTTAGAGATGGTTTTCTGTCCTGGCACTGATGCAGTTGAAAAGCACACACTGTATATCCGGCATGGAGCCATGAAATGTGCTAACCTGCAGCTGCCTGTTGTCTGCTAAAATCCAGCCCCCAAAAGGGTATCAGCTGGGTTGAATTCTCTTACATTTAATATTCCTGCAAATGGCTTATATATCTGCTCTTTGAAATAAATTCTGAAACCACTAGGCGTGCTTAACAAACCTTTTACCTATATGTGAAACAGCAAGTTTTGAGGAGAGAACAAGTACTGTTGTAGTATAAAATACACATGGCTGTACAATCAAATGCCACCTCTTGCTTCAAAACAATTTACAGTAGTAAGCAATGGTGACAAGGCTTCTTACACAAAACCTACATGAATTTACATAATATGCGTGGATCACTGAGGTTATAATGCCAGCAGTAGACTACACAGATTATCTTGTGCAATGTGAACAAAGTTGACAATAGTTTACCAGTACTTTAAGTAATTCACATAAATATGCTAACCCACCAGCTATCAAACCCTCCTCCT
>JAOEHX010073213.1:0-16092 GCA_025448015.1 Bolborhynchus lineola | reverse complement strand
CTCCTTTTCCTATTGCTACAGTCCCTGTTGAAGAGTCCCTCTCCATGTAGCCCCTTCCAGACACTGGAAGCTGCCCTGAGGTCTCCAGGCAGCTTCTCTTCCCCAGGCTGAACAATGTTCTCAGCCTGTCTTCACATACGAGATGCTCCAGCCCCTGCTCTGCTCTGCCTGCTGAAAGTATGCTCTGCATCCCCTGGCATGAATACACATAGATATGTAGATGGAGGCAGCTGTGAACTTGCCCACATCCATATGGAGGTGGAAGAGATGGAGCTGACCCTGGTCCCTCTTAACCTGCTCTATTAAATATGTATCTTCTCGGGGTTATGGGGTCTTGCTTTCCTCCTCCCTCTTGGATTGAACACTTGCCTGACTCTGTACATTGCGTTTTCCATTAGTCTCTATTTATACCACCCTCAGCTTAAAGGTGACCCCTTGGTCTCTCCTCTGAGCTAAAATTAAAGTTGAATTGTTTTTCCAAGCTCTGGGCAAACGCATCCTGGGCTGTATGGCCTGGAAAAAGCTGGCCTGGGCCCTCACAGCTCAGGGAATGCTTATTCCAGCAAGCAAATTCAAGCCAGCAGCCAGGCAACAGCTCCAGCTTGTGCTGGAGGAGCCTGGAGTGCTTTGCCTGAGTGGGAACTGTTTGGGGGAGCTTTCAGGGTATGTTGTGCAAAGGCTGGATCGTGTCTCTCCAGACCCTGCGGAGATCCCAGCCTTGCCAGTGCTTGTCTTAGGTGACTTTGGCTAAAGATCACTTGGAAGTCAGGGTCTGGATTTGGTCCCATCCCAAACGTACAGTGCGGCTCAACCAAACCCATGTCTCGAGTATCCCTCCCTCGGGGGGCTGGGGTGAACCCATGGCATCACCCTGTGGCATCTCCAGAAACACCCATGGAGCTGTAAGAGGGCAACCACCCAGCTCTGCTCTGAGGCTTGCTGGGTTGCTGTCTGGTGGGGAAGCTTTCAGGGTGAGTAAATGCTGCCGTTGCACGTGAGTGTTGTGTTGAGTGGGGGCCATAGATACTGCGCTCTGTACTTAACGGCTTTGTGCAGCTATTGCAAACCTTTGGGGCTTATTATAGAATCACAGAATCGGCTCAGTTGGAAACGACCTTTAAGATGATCAAATCCATCCATTACCCCAGGACTTGTTAGAAAAGGCACTTTTGCTCTCCAGGAGCCTCAGACTGTGCAGCAAGTTTTCCAGCACCACTCCAAGGGGGTGTTTGCACAGGATCAGAGCTGTTTGAACAAGTGTTTTCTTCCCCATGGCCATGACCTTGGGCAGTGTTTTATCATCCTGCCTCTCTCCAGCCCGTGCCACATGGAAAGGTTCCAGGCGGGTTCCTTGGAAAGCAGCTCGGCTCCAGGCACGGCGGTTGGTGCTGCTGGTGCTCTCCATCCCCAGGGTGATGTCTGTCTGTCCAGTGAATGGGGAAAGGGAACAAAAGCTATAACAAAGCTGCATGGCGTGGGACAGCGCTGCCCTGATGCCCTGTATCCTTGCTGCAGCTGCTCAGGTTTCCAATGGGAGTCGTTCCAGGCAAAGGAGCTGAAAACACAAACGTGTAAGGAGCAAAGGGCCCCCATAAAAAATTCGCCGCTCTCTCTGCCAGCAGGAATATCTGGCCATAAACCACTGGAAAATTCAACCGGGTTCCTTTTCCACAGACCACAGCCACATGTATGGATGACTGATGGCTGCGATAGGGAGTGAGTCAGGTTTTCCTCTAGTTTGAGGACTTGAACTCGGGATAAGTGCTGCACAGAGCCAGGGAAGGAGGAGAAAGTGAAGGCTTCAGCATAGGTGGCTTCTTTCCCTTGTGACCTCAGGGTGTTTGCATGCACCGGCTCTTACTGTCCTGGGGATGTACCATGGAAGTGCCTCCGGCCCCTGAAGCCTGCCCAGAGTGAATACACAGTGAGATTTTGGCTTTGCTGGTCCCCATCCTGCTGCTTTCTGTGAGGGAAAGCTTTTTCTGGTGCTCGTGGAAGGGCTGACAAAGCAGCCTAGCAAAACCCTGTCCCAAAGTCCAGCTTTACCCAGCCGTTGTTCTGCTGGTGCCTGCATCCTATTAGGCTGCAGCTCCACTAAGAAAATGGGTGAAAGATGGGATCACGGTGGTTAGATATGGGCAAACACCTCAGGTAATGTTGTCCTCAGCTTGCCCACCAAGGTTTGTAGTGTTTCAAGCCATATGGTACCAGCAATGCGTCAGGGATGGCATTAAAAACTCTTCTGTGCAGTTGATGCAGCTGGAGCAGTGATTTACTGGGACTGGAAGTAAAATGGATTTGGCTCTGGATAGAATGGAGATCCATTTTCTTGTTTGCTGCTGTGTCATTTAATAAATAGCTGCTTAGCCACGAGCCTGGCTCAAATGTCTTCTGCACGAGCTCTAAATTGATCGGGTTTGTGCTATGGGTTTGGTTACATGAATTGTCACCCATGAAAACAGGAAAGCAGGGAAAGGAAAAGTGGTTACAGGGGCCTGGATGAGAGAATCCATTTCCAACCTTTCCTTCAGGCCTCTGGTATGAGGATTTCGCTTACAGATGATGATGGATTTCTTCATGCCCTGCATTTTTAAGATGGAGCTGCTTTGAGGTTAAAATGAGCAATTTCCCCCTCTTATTCATTACCCTGTGTGCTGTGACATGTGGCTAAAACTGGATTAATGAATTCAGTTCATACAGAGTGAATATAATCAGGACACTGTGGCCACCGGCTCGGTGCCTCGATCCTCAAACCAAGCACATAATCCATCTCCCCCGCTGTACGTGTTGTTATTTGATCTTGAATTCACGTTATCATTCCATGTTTCTGACATCATGCTCATTTTTACAGCTGAAGTGATAGGTATGAGGCGATGGCACATTGAGGGACACTCGGGCACAGTCTGTTGGGTGAGCTTGGCAGCCTCAGCAAGTCTCTTAACCTTTCCCTTTTGCTATTAGATGCGTTTTCCTTGCACATCTTGCAGAGCTCTCAGGTTCTGGATGCAAAGTGCTGTGAGAGCACTGAGTATTCTTTGTTCTTTGCTGCAAGAAACAGCATAAAAGGAAGCTGATTTAGGAATGGAACCCTCTAAAACCTCAAGTACCTAATATAAAAGCAAAGGAGGTGATGGGGATTCAACTAAGTCAATTCTGTATCAAGTAAGTCAGTGCTGTATTCTGTATTAATGGCTTTTTTTTTTCAGTGGTCTTGTTCCAAGTGTGAAGATAATTCCTGATGGCTATTTAAGACATCAGCAATACATTATCCTGCAGTATGAAACAGGCTGCTAAAGCTCAGACCCCACTAATGACAACTCTGGTTCTTTCGTACCTTAATGTGTCACGCCTTCTGCTCATCTTTTCCTTCCAAAGAGAGATGCTCTCTAAAGCCCCTCTGTGAGCTAAAGCTGAGCAGAAAGCCTTGGAAACAGGGGGAAATTGCACTTTGCAGGGTTTTTAAGGTTTAAACCTAAAAGGTAATACCAGTGAGGTTTAGATGAGTTGTGATGGTACCATTACTGGCAAATCGTTCTTTCCTCACTTCGTACTTGCCCATCTGTGCCATCTCCCATGGTTAAGTCAGATCTTACCTGCCCCTTCCTTAGGCCCTTAAGTCAGTATAAGCAATAGTTGTCAGTTGTGTGTCATCACACAGAAACACCAGTGCAAAAGGCAGGTTTCCATCCCCATCCCATGAGCTGAGCATCCGGCACTGTCCATCCTGCCACGCGCTTCACCTGCAGCCTCTCCACTAAGTGTCCCTGAGGGAAATGATGAGTGGTGAAACAGGTACCTCATTAAACAGTAACAACTTCTTTTATTGATGTTTTCGGATGGTAATTGACGTTGGAGTTCAGCTCATTTAGCTTTTAATCAGAACATAATTTACTTCAAAGGAAGGAAGTGTATTGATTCCTGCCTCCTGGTGGGAGCGTTAGTTATTTGCCTGGAGCACTGAAGAATGTGTGGTGGGGACCTCTCATACAGCATGGCTGGAGGGGAGAACTGGGGGATTTGGGCACTTGGATGGCTATTTTAGGCCCTATTTCTAACCTAGCTCACAAGCATGTGAATATTAAGCAAGCAAATGATCTGCTGGCAAGGTGGATTTGCAGAAATGAATGGTTTAATAAGGAAAGTTTGAGGGGTTTAATAAGGAGGGGTTGCCCAGCCATGGATTATGCTCACATCTGACCTGGTTTAGGCAGAAAAGTCCCACTCACCATTTGTCAAGATGGGTGAAAGTGGCTTTAATAGATACCATAATTCAATCTCAGCTGCTGTCTGCAAGAAACTGGTACATCCGTTCACTTGGTGCCTATGAGAGCCCCACAGTGATTAATGAGCTGAAGGCAGTGTTGCTCTGGGGGTTATGCCCTTGCCTTGGGATTCGTGTTTCTGTGCCTGCCTGCAGCAGGGAGCGACAGGAACTGATGCCAGGGGGTCGCTGCCGCCCCTTCCCAGGCCCTTGTGCACGTCATGGGCTGAGAGCCCTCATGGAATGACATAAATATTTGCAGTGGTATCCCAGGGACGCTCCTGCTCTCCTCCAACCACAGGAACAGACTGGGCTGGGGTTTGCTTCCCGTGGGATCTGGTGCGGTGCAGCTGAGAACAGGCTCCATAGGGCTGGGAAAATCTCTATGTGATGTCCTACATCTGGGGCATAAATAATCAAATCTGCTTCTGGCTTAACCCTGGGGTGGGGAGAAGGGTACAAAAGAACAGCAAGGGGCTCCTGCATTTAGCAGCAAAGGATGGTGCTGGGCTCCGACCTGCAGTTCCTAATGGGATGCCCCCTGGGAAATGCTGGCTCCTGCAGAGAGTGGTTAGGGCAGGCTCTGGATGAAGAGCCACGTTTGCTCCAGCAGGATAGCAGGAGGTATCATGGACAACCATGTCAAGCTCTGTGCACCCATCTCTCCACAACATGCATCTGCATCCTGTGTGCATCACCCCGAGAAGGGGCTGAGAGCCTGAGGCCACGTGGGTAAGCACAGACATCAGGTCTGTAGGTGAGAGATGATGCTGACTGCTTTTGGACCATGGCAGTGACCGATGGAAAGTGGCTGAACCTCTCTGGGGTTCTGTGTCCCCAAGGCTCCAAAATCAATCCTCCCTGTCTCTGTGTGTGGAGGAGGAAGGGAAGTGCCATCACCAACTGAATGCATTGACTTCAACAGATGTTAGCGCTTGGCACCTTCAGCCTCTCTTCCCATTTGCAGTGCAGTCAGTGTGGCACCTTGGGTGTTTTTCTGTCTCTGCTGTTCCACAGCAGCTATAATGATTAACCATTTCCAGGGGAATGAATGACTCTTCTGGAGCTGCTTGCTTTGCTTTGTGGTAACTCTGTGTTTATCAGAAGGCTACAGATGCATTTGTCATTAAAAGGATGGTCGGGTGACCCTTGAAGAATTAACAGTGGCATCTAAATAGCTTTCCTGTTAATGACTTTGTTTACAGCACTGAGTGGGTCCAATGTATTTGGCTGAGGACCTTGCTGTGTGTGTCAGGAGCATGTATTGGTGCTCAAAAGCCTCCTCCAAAGTCACATTTTTACTGTGTGCATCTCAACTGAGGCTGCAGTCGGTGGCATTAGGCATCACAGCGCGGGGCGATGCAGCTACTGGGTGCAAAGCAGCATGCAGGTTCCCCATGGTGTTTTGACTGCTGCTCATTTTGTGCTCTGCTGTTCTGGGTACCCTCCAGTAGCTCTCACCAAAGAGATTTCTGCTCTTTCTTTACAATTTGCCTTTATCTTACACATTCCCCTCAAGGCCATCCATCACTCTGCGTTTTATTGCCGCCTTTAATTGCTCTTCTGAAGTCCAAGTGTAATATTACTCCAGGACCCTTTTGAATAACTTCCTGAGTTGCTGCAGTTCCATTCATCTCATGCTTCTGGCTCTCTTGATAAGCCCTATTGTACACTGCTTTTCATTTTGGTGTGTCAACACTGAATCTAACACATCACACTTTGGCCTCTCCTCAAAACGGATGCTGAGCGCTGCGTATAGAATTGGTTTCCATTTCTTTTCCTATCTCCATGTTCTGCTCCTGCTGCAGCTTCCCCAGCTCCTCATTTGGGCTCATTTGGGCAGGGTTTCGGTGCTGAGGTCCTGGGTAGTCTGTGGTCACCGGAGGTGAGCACTCAGTACTGTGTTGGGGTGACCAATGCAGATGTCTTCAGCCGTTGGTTTCCTAGGTTGGGCTTTGTGTTGTCCAGGGCTCGTTTGGTTTTTGTAGGAGTTTAACAGGAGCAGTCCCTTTACTGAGAGCAAACGAACTGACCTTGCTGGTGCTCGGTCTCTTGCTGGTTCATCTTAGGGAGGTCAGCATCAACTCCGTCTCTGCAATCAACATGTGATGGCTAGATGTGGTGATCCTGTGCATTCATAGTTTGGGCCATACTGGGGAGAGGGTTTGCACCATTGATAGATCTGCCTGGAAGCAGAGGATCTGGGAGCTTTTGAGTCATGAAGTCGATGTATGGGCCACACTCAGTGGCTGAGCATTGGCTTAATTTGATCAAAGCCAATTGCTCCTTTTAGACCAAGGAGTTAATGGAACCTTCTGGAGACCAGCTGCAGTCAGCATGGTGAGGAGCAATGGGTCAGGCAGTTGCCCTGAGCTGGAGAGCCTGGTTATTATCCCTGTGGGCACCTCCTGCCCAGGTTGAGGCCAACTTAGAGCTTGCACCAGTTGCAGACTTTCTCCCTCACTGAGTTTGATGCTGCTGTCAACCAGGGCTCCTCAAAATGTTAATTACACCACGCTTGGAGCCAGAGCTGATGCTGAGAGCCCTGGCACTGAGTTCCTGCCATCTGCTAAGGGACATCTTCAGCCAGCTCCAACCAGCACTTCAGGCTCCTCCAATAAGGTGGTGAAGACCATAAGTGCTGCTTCAGTTACGTGCTCTCAGCCTGGGGCTTGCAGCTAATTGTGGCCACAACCTACAGTTAGGCTTATGTGAAAGCACTTCCAGTTTCGGGGCATGCTGGGGCTGTCATTCCTGTCTCTGCATACCTGGCCTGGTCACTGCAGGCTTGGAGTGTGGGGTTTGGAATTGCACTGGGTGGTTTGGTCGCTGGGTTTGGGGTTTGCCAGGTAATGGGGTGAGTTTTCCTCTTCCCAGTTCTTGCATGCTCCCCAAAGTGCTCCATTCTGTACAAAAGGGTTGCTGCTGGATAGGAAGTTTTACTCTCTGATAGGCTTTTTCCAAAGCATGATTCATTGCTCGATAGAAGTCTGGTCCTTCTGCTCTTCTCTTTGCCTTTTATTTATGCTGCTTTAGGCAGCTGCTTTTACCTATACTTTTCTTTCCTTGGGAATTGTTGATGGTAAAGCTTTTATCTTAGCAAACCATAGGGAATGGAGTGGGATTTCCAGCATGAACATTCCTTATCCGAACATCTGGAGCTGTTTGCTTGGTTTGCATTGTCTCTGTGCAACATCTATGTCCATTTCTATTTCTGTGTATCTTTTACCATCCTCTCAGTAGAATTTCCCACAAACCACTTCCTAATATTTGAGATAGTTTTAGATGAAAACATCCCTCTATTTGGTGATTGGAAATTTGGTAGGACCTTATTTGATGCTGATCTTTGTCTGTTGAGTTCCTGTGGACCCACAGCACTCCTTGTAAAATACAACCCTGCAGAACAGAAAGGAGAGCTTTATCCAAGGTGGAGATGCTCTTCTCCCGGCAAAGAGCCCCCAGGTAAGGGAGCCAGCTCTACATGGTCATTTGACAGCTCTGCAAGGGTCTTGCTGGCTGTTCCCAGGTCCATGACCCAAATCCTGCACCCCATAGACTCAGCTCCACCACTGAGTGCCCTTCTGCAGTGGGAAATCAGGAGCTGGTTTGGTTTTGCTGCCTTTTCAAGCCTCACGCTGCTACGTGGATGGCTGAAGAGAGGATGTAAGCAAAGCTTGGGGAGGACTCTGCAGGGAGCTCACTGCTGGAGCCATGCTGAAAGAGGGGTCACCGAGCCCAAATGTGCGTTTCCTATGCCAAAGAAATGCGTTTTTTTCCTGTAAGAAGCCAAATGCTGCTTCTCATCTGAGACCTTCATCCTCTTCCAGGACCAGCCGGTGTCTTCGTGGCCATTTCATAAAGCGAGTTAACTCTGGAGCACATCCTCCCATTACAAAAGCCACTGCGGAGTCTCTGCTGCCAGTGAGTGCTTGGCCCTAACCTGGAGCAGGATGAGGCATAGGAGGTGTTTGGCCACATGGCTACATACCTGGGGAAAGTCAGGAAAGATCAAGTGGATGAGGTCAGTTATAGTGGACCCTGCTGGGAAAGACCTCATCTTTGCTAAAATGGCCTTTATTGAGTTTGCTCCATTTCTCCTTGACTTAGAATTGAGATGACCTTCTTTTCAGAAGACTTTCTGCACCAGTGTCTTGGGTGGTCAAATGGACCCGTTTAATGTCACATTGTTTGGATTTTGTTTTCTTCTTTGTGGGCAAGATACATCACTTACACCCACCATGCTCATATCTGCTTGCCTTTGGGCATCCTCCACCTCATCACTCATTCCCCACACGCTGGGATCTCTTCCCAGAGGAGACTGAAGTGATGGAGAGGGAATTGCACTCTCCTTACGATGACAATTTGAGCTCTTCTCTATAGCACAACAAGGTTTGAAGGCATGAGAATACACATTCTCATGCCTTGCCCAAGGAACTCAATGACCAACCAACAAGAAGGGTTTGTTGCTGCTGAGTACCTGGTTGGGGATGTAGATGGGAGCAACCACTGAACCTCCTGCAGTGGGACCAACTCACACCAACCTGAGCGCTGGGTGTTGGCATGTTTTGGCCTTCACAGTGGATTTAAAGCCTTTCCTACCTCCTCAACTCCTCATCTCACAGAAGGAGGAGAGTTTGCTGGAGAAACTCCATTAGGGCTTCTAAAGGGAAGCCTGGCAGTGATTTGCTGGGGCTGGCTGCAGCGCAGATGTCTACATGCTACAATAGGCTGCAGTTTAGCCCCATGCTTTGAAAGCAAAGGGGGGGAGAAGGGAGAAAGAAAGAAGAATGGAAAGGGAAAAGCAGGAAGTTATTAGATGACTTCAGCTCCACGTGACTGCATCAAAGGGAAGGCGGCCTCAGTTCGGTTCCTATTAAAGGCTGGGGAGCAGGATGCTGCTCTGGTGCCAGCGGGTGCGGAAAGGTGTTTTGGGGCTGCTGCAGGTCTTGGGGGGCAGAGCTTAATCCCAGCTGCTGCGTTGACCTGGGTTGTTGAGGGGTTTGGCTGCTCTGTGATGGATATGGCTTTCACTGAGTGATTGCTTGAGATGTGTCCCAGTGCCTTCTTCTGACACCTTCCTAGGAGGTATCTGGAGGTCCCTGTGGCCCATTGGTTTCGGCACGTGTTAGAGATCTCCTGATGTGTGAAAGCTTTGTGCATGGGGGCATTTCACAGTGCTGAGGTAACATGTCCTCTTCCTTCTGTTGTCTAAGTCTATCCCTCCATCAGCATGGCTTAATGGGGACTTGCTCAGGGGGCTTGGAACTGAATGATCTTTAGGTCCTTTCCAACCCTAACTATGATTCTGTAATCTGTTGTAGGGCTTCCTAGAGCATCTCTTCCTATTTTATGCCTTCAGCTGTGTAATAACTCTGTTTACCATTCTGAACAGAGACTTTTTTCCCTCTCATCTGCTGTTTTTTTGCTTAGTAGCCCAAACTGTCATCCTATTGTCTTAGTTCACCACCCAAACTAAACCAAGAGGGGAGTTCAGAAAGAAATCTATGATTCTCAGTGTTTTCTGGGTATGAAATAGGGTGTTTTAAACATCATCATCCATTGTATTGTATGGGAACAAACATCTCTGCTAAGGGGTTTCCACACCAAGAGGCGAATGGTGCTTCCAGGATGAGTGCAGTGATGTGGCTGCAACGGTCTATGCATGGACAGAGCTTATTGTGCATCAGAGCAATGACCACCAAATCCTGCAGCATCCAGAAAGAGATGCTGCGAGTTTGAAGAGTCTTTAAAAGAAACAGAAAAGGAGGGGGGGGTGTAAGTAGAGTTTCAAGACAAAGTCATGATTTCAGAGGGCAAATAGAGGACTTCCTGCAGAGATTGCTTCTGAGTGACAGGAATGTGGGGCTACGTAATAACACCAGATAAAACCCATGGCTTCTTTCCACCCCAGACAATGGCTAATTGTTCTTATTTGGGTCAGTCCCCTGCTGTGCTGCAGCAGGGACTCCCCACCAGGGCTCCTGAATCATTAACATTGGCCTATTTTATAGGATGCTTGGCCACTGTGCAGCCCCCCCAGGGCTCTGCAGAGCACCAGGGATCCTGCTGCTGGAGGAGGAGCGGGTGATTCATTTCTCAATGAAAACAAATTAATTTGCAATAACATCTTTATCATAAGGCTCTCATATGGGTTGTGTCCTCCCTGAGCTCTCTGGCTGCTGCTTTTGGTTTGTGGATGCAAATCTTACCTCTTTGCATCACCGCATCGGGATGAGAGGGGGGCAGGCGGTGATGTTGTGGTTATTTATCCCCATCAAACCCATGGTCCTGTTCATTCCATGTTTGCTTTCCCATGGTGTCATCCCTCTGCTTATAATTACGTCCCCTCTTCACTGGCAGAGTGGTGAGGAGTGCATCCAAGGATCATTCATTTGTGGTTAAAGGTGGTGTGCAGATGCTGATGATGCTTCAGCAACAGGGGCTATCATGGGGTGCCGAGTGGTTTCTCCCCTCCACTGCAGGGGAGACCATCAGTGAGGATAAAACAGGTCGTCCTGCAGAAACCAGGGGGTTAACCTGGCTCTTTGCCTTTACCTGCTCCTGTTTTATCCCTAGGATTTAACTGATTCCCATTTCAAGTGCTGTTGCTCCATCCCTTCATCCACCCTCAGGGGCTGGAGCCAGGGTGATGACCCTGCTGGTCCCCAGCACGTGCTTGGGGACAGACAGGGCTCAGCTTACGCTGCCCTTTGTTTTCCAGTTGAACAAGGTCCCGTTGGGCTGTGGATCACAGATGGGGTATGTGCCATGAAGCCCTCTCCCAGCTGGAATCTGTTAAGGGATTAAAATCTCATGAATCCTGGCAACGAGCAACCCTCTCCTTCTCCAGAGGGCTGGAAGCAGGCAAAGACAGAGGAGGAACAACGGGGAAAGGGGCCCTTTGCAGGGCAGAGCCTCTGCTCTCAGCTTTCTCCTCATCCCTCCTCCATCCCACGCTCAGCATCGTGGCTGCTGGCAGGGGATTGCTCTGAGTCTCTGCCAACGTGGAGCAGAAGTAGGTTTGCTTGAGTAGAAGCCAAGGTATTGCCCCCAAACTGCTTTTCTGAGGTGATGCTTGTACCCCTTGGGCTTACTCTTTGTGTCTTGCTGCAAACCAGGGTGCTGCATAAATGTGCTCTGCGAGTCCCATCTCCTCAAAGCTTTGTGGCTGAACAGCTAAGATGAATGGAAAGAGGGTCCCCTGTAGCTGTCTTGCTCCTTGTAGAGAGGCCTTGCCCCCCATTTGGGTGATGTCCAAAGCAGTTTCGCTGCATGCATGACACAGGAGCTATCCCATGTGCAGGATCGTGGCACCAAGAGCTTTGCTTCACGTATGTTTCCAGATGTGCAGCTGTAGGAAGCTCAGCTGAGGGCTCAGCAGCAGCTTCTTACCAGCACATATCAGCTGCCTGTGAACGAAGTGCTAAGAGAAAGGGCATATCCCAGCCTTGTAAAACAGGGCTTCACCTGGCAGCTGGGGAAGATGAGCTCTCAGTGTGGTCCCTCCCATCCCTCACCCTGGGATGCTCTGGAGTTTTCCTCCCGGAGCATCCAGAGTAGCAAACACACATTTCACACATGTGCATTGTGAATGCGATGCTGGGAAGGACCAGGCCTTCCTTGGCATCACTGGTGATGCCTTTGATAGAGATTCATCCTTATGTGTTATTTCAGGAACCATCACTGCTGCCATTTGGTTCTGGCTCAAGACAATACGCTATGTCAGGGCAGCGAGGTTAAACCTGCATCGACACAAGTGAATTGGGCTGACTTTTAAGCTGACTCAGTTTCCAAACAAGCTCTTGAGCTCCATCCCATCAAGTTTGCATCATCTTCAATCATTTCTTGGTAGATCTGGATCAAAATCCGCAAAAAAGCCTTTGTTTAGACCGTAAGATGAGGCTTTGGCACTGCATCAGCTACACTTCTGCTTCTGAGCACATGTTTGGGCACTCAGGGCAGCTTCCTTACCCCTGGGGTCAGGCCTGGAACTGCAGGACGGTACCCAAACCTTGAGTTCTTGGAAGCAGAGGTTTGTGTGTCACCCATGGGCAGGTGAGGTGCAGTGATGGAAATGAGATGTGCAGGAGCAAGGAGTCTAGCACCAAAATAGCATCTTATGAAGGCTCCGAAACGGGCTGTTAATTTATCCCTGTGCTAAACTGGGGCATTTATCTACAGATCAGTGTGGAAAAGACCATTCTTCTGTGGCTGGCTTATACCTTTGCGCTGTACCAAGACCAGAAGGAGTTATGTTCTCTAAATCATGTTTTAAAACCCCAAAATAGAAGCAGCCCAGTACTTGCAGTGCTTGTGAGTCAAGCTTGCTTCTGAAGTGCAAAGGGATGAAAGAGTGGTCTGACAGGGATGACCGTGTGAAGGATGAGCTGGCTGTGAGATAAGGGTTCAAATACGCTTTATCCTGCTCTAGCATCCTTCCTTGGAGCTCTCAACGTGTTCCCTTTTCAAAAGGAGTTTTTCCACACGACACAGTGAGGAATGAAATGGAATCCGCAGGGATGGAATCCCCACCTCAGTGCTGAGGGCAAACCCTCTTATTTCAGGAACTGCTGCAATGCTTTGCTGGACTAAAATGAGCCAAAATGAAAGCTGATGGCACCAGGCAGCTTCCTGTGGATGCGATGGTTAGAAATAGGGTAGGTGTCAAAAACTCGGTGTGTTTTCCTCTCGCATTAGGGATGCTGGTTACACAGTGGGGAAGGTGTTGCTGGCTGAGAGCAAATGGGAGAGTGTGGTTAAAGCAAAGCAGCCTGTGCTGTTGTCTCCCAAAGTGGTTTAACTAAAGCGTGGCTGCAATGTGTTTCCAGGCCTTCCAGTGGAAAACATGAAATGAACCCTCCTCTTTCATGATGTTTCTGTGTTAATTTTGCAGGCTGAGCCTCCCAGGGGCTCCCCCATCCCCAAGCCTGGAGCAATACATGTTCCTTGCTACAGGGTCGCCAGCGGGAGGGAGGGATTTCGGCATGCCTGAGGTTTAGCATAGGCTGACATCCCATTGAAATCTATGGGATTGAAATCCTTGTTTCAAGTTAAGCGTGGTGATAAATGAGGTGTTGAAAAGTATGGGTTTAAATGTGCTCTTAAACCCATATTTCCTGGGAATCAGGAGGTACGGCTGTCACGCTTTGTCTGATGTCAAACGGCTCCTGATTCACGCTGTTTCCAGCCGGTGTCAACACGGTGTTCTCCATACACCGTGTCCCACTGGCATCCATGGATCTGGAGTTCCTACCTGAGCTGCTGAAATCATCCGTCACTGTGTGCCTGATGGAGGCGGGTGAGCACTGATGCTGTCACTCCGCTGCCAGTTAGCGCGGATGGGGCTGGGCAAGCATCACTCCTGCATTAAATCAGCTTTTAATTCATAGTAATCTCTGTGGAGGCACCTGGATGTGTCTGGGAATAAACTACCCTGATTTCTGTCACGGCTTTGTATCTTACAGAATAGATTGAGATAAAGACCATGAGTCCTACGCTGAGATTTCTGCTCCAGCCATCTGCAGATGCGCCCTTTCTGCCCTGTTTTTGTGCTGTTTGGTTCCTTTCCCCCTGGGTAAACCTGATGTAATTGTTTCCCTGCACACCCAGAGGTGATTTGTCAAAATCCCCCCTGCTCCTCACTTACTTCAATGTTTATGATGTCTTCATAAGCCTGGTCCCCCTCTGCTGACTTGGAGGCGAGGTGGGAGAATACGCTGCATAAATCAGGCTGCACAAAGCCTGCAGCTCGAGGGGAGGGTGTGAAAGCAGCAGCAATTGGGTGTCCAGGCGGAGAAGATGCAGCACCTTCCTCAGCATCCCTGCCCAGTAACACCCTGAGCAACCAGGGGGTGTGAAGAGCAGCATTAGGCAGGAGGCATTAAGCAAGAGGGCTTATTTTAGGGCTTCCTATTTAGTTTCTTTGTCTTCTCTGCTGTGTTTCATGACACAGCAGATATATAAAGCCACAAATTGTCACCTCTTGATGTTTGTTATCACTCTTGTCCTTTAGGTAAGGTTAATCTCTGCTTGTGACTTCCCAGAGAGTCTGACAAGTGGAGCAAGATGGATGGTTTCCATGGTTGGATGTCATATCAGGCATTAGTATATTAAAGGTCTTGAAATGAAACATGATTGAGCAGTCCAGAGAGTGGTATTTGTAGTGTGGTTTAGTTGTAGGACCCAAAATCTCTAGAATCAAATACTTGGATGCTTTCAGAGTTGAAGTTTTCCAATCCCCTCTCCTTTGGGGTGATTTGGTGAATTTTAATCAGAATTGAGTTCACCAAAATCCCTGTTTTCCTTGAAGCTTTTATGTTTTGAGGGTTTCTGGTCCCAAGATCTCCATCAGTTCCCAAAGCCTCTTAGTGTTTGCTCATCTCCAAAGCAGTTTTGAGGGTTATGGATGAGTAGTTTGATTTATTTAATCACTCTCTGCACAACTTCAGTGCTGAAAGCTAACAGGTAGTGTCAAATGGTAACGGTGCTGCTCTGCATGAATGGCAGTGACAACCCTGCCTTGTGGCTCCCCTGATGGGACCTCATCCTCCTTAAGCAGGCAGAGCTCGTGCACCCCTGCGTTCATTCTCCAGCAGCAATGTCCAGAGGGCTGCAGGATGGGGTGGCCCTTGGTAAAATACCCCATCCTTGAAGCATCTTAGCAATGAATGGGGGTTCTTTTCCCATGTGTGGCTCCTTATGGCTTGCCAGCTCTTAGCAGGGAGTGCTCTGGGCTCAGAGCATCCTGTGGATGTGATGGTAGTGCTCCAGACAGCTGACCTGGTGTCCTCCCTTGTCTTTGCAGGAGGGGGACTCCCTCGGGGCCATGGAGAAGCTTTGCCGGCAGCTCACCTACCACCTCAGCCCGCACTCGCAGTGGAGACGCCAAGGCATCATGAAGAGGAAGCCTCAGTCCTGGTGAGTTCCCCCGTGTGTTACCAGGTTGCTTCACGCTCTCCCAGAGGTGTTTCCCTCCTTTTCCATTGCTCTTTCCCTGTTGCATCCTGATTGCAGAGGAGAGCAGCATAATCATGCCTGGGAAGCAGGAATGGGCTGGAAAACCTGACGCATCCATCCTCCAAGCATCCCCATGGTGGGCATTGGCGAGCAGGAGAGAAACCGCTCCAAGACATCCTAAGTAGCTTGTATTTCATGCTCAAGCATGTGTTATTATGCACATTGTGGCTTGCAATGTGCTTGCATGAAGGGAATGGGGTAAAAGCAGGGAGTAAAAGATCCCGATCCTCTCCTCACCTGCATCCTCAGGAAAGTCTCAACTCTGGCATCCTGGATCCATGGAGCTGTGAAACCTGTGGATGAGGCTGATAGGAACGGAAAGAGCTCCTTGTTTGCTGTGATGTTATGCATTGAGAACAGCCCTGCAGAGAAGGATTTTGGGGGTGTTGGTCGATGGAAAAATGAACATGAGCCCGCAGTGTGCTCTCGCAGCCCAAAAAGCCAACCTGGGCTGCATCAAATCCTGCCCCTCTCTGCTCTGCTCTGTGAGACCTCACTTGGAGCACTGTGTGCAGTTCTGGTGTCCTCGACATAAAAAGGACATGGAACTGTTGGAACAAGTGCAGAGGAGGCCATGAGGATGATCAGGGGATGGAGCACCTCCAGTAAGGAGATAGGATGAGAAAGTTGGGGCTGTTCAGCGTGGAGAAGAGAAGGCTGTGGGGAGACCTCAGAGCAGCATTACAGTGTCTGAAGGGGGCTATAGGAATGCTGGGGAGGGACTCTTCATTAGGGACAGTAGTGAGAGGACAAAGGGTAATGGGTTCAAACTGAAACAGGGGAAGTTTAGATTGGATATGAGGAAGAAATTCTTT
>JAOEHX010073204.1:14738-25422 GCA_025448015.1 Bolborhynchus lineola | reverse complement strand
TGGTTCACTACTCGAGTGAGGCTAAGTCAAAGGCTGGATTGCTCACATGTCCATTAACTGAAAGAAATGCTTCCACAGACAAGTCTATGAAGGACACCTTATCCTTGCTCACTGCACTCCCCTCACATACAGCGTGCATTCACAAAGGCAAACAAGCAACCCTCACATTTATTATTATGGGATTACCATGCCAAGCCCATATGGCCCACAGCATGGAGGCCTCTGTGCCAGGTCGATTCGACCCTGAGAGGAGGCTATGGGGAGGAGTAGATGCCAAAGCCCCATTTTGGAAAGGCCACTTGTAATTCCACTGCTCAATGCGGGCACCTGCTGACTGGAGATTAGCACTAGGTGAGATTACAGACCTGATGGATGCCTACCGCCAGTGAAGGACAGTGATGGCAGGAGGAAGCATCTCTTCTTGAGCAGGTGTTTCAGTTAGTTCTCAGGCAGCATACCAAATAGTTTGTAGGCAGCTGTATACCTGGCAGATTTGGGGTTCACATCCTCACTGGCACGAGGCGGGAACAGACACCCAGGCATCCTGAGGTTTTCTTCAAGACTGTGAAACATCCATTTTACCCATGTAATCACAGGACCAACAGACATGCTACCAGAGCAGTACAGACTACCAAGAGCCAGGATTATTATGCTGTTAAAATTCAGTGAGGATTTGTCTTTCAGGCAGTGCTATGGAGAAGAAAATATTACTCTTCTCACAGGTAGAAAGGTTTTGAGAAGTCTTTTCAACCACTGATGAGTCACTTCAGAACCAGGTTTTTCTAGGGCTGTGATGGGCCTGCCAGGAAGGCTACTGGAGCCTCTTTTCTCACCATTTTCTCTATCCACTCTGACAACTGCTTTCCACACAAAAGCTGTCTCTAGATGTGCTTTGAACAGATCTGCTTTAATTGCCTCTTTTTCAGCATATCCAGCATGACCCTTTCCAGAGAAAGCAAACAAACAAGTCCTCCACCCCAAACACCCCAGTGTGGCACAAACACAAGAGCAGCTTCCCTCTCAGGCTCATTTCCTTCCTTCATTCCCTGTTCTGCACAAGCAGGTTACTAAGGATGAATCATGAGTCACTTACCTGAGCTCTGGGTGACAGTCACAGGTACTCTGGATGACAGTCACAGGTACTCTGGATTTATCCTGGGCTGCAGCAGGTCCATTGAAGCCCAACTGACCACAACCGTTTAGAAAACATACTGAAAAGAAACTGCTTGGCAACAGGCAGGATACTTTGGGAGAAGTATCTTTGTCTTTAAGTGATTTGGATAAAGAAAAGAAAGAGAGAATACAAGAGAAATCAAAGACAAAAAGAAAGACTCTAAAGGTGAAATGCCTTGTACTGAAAGTTAATAGTGAACTGTGCCCAGGGGAAGGACAGCAGTGAGTATTGTTTTGACCTGTAGATGGAAGGGAAAACCATAACACAGGGCTGAGAATTCAGCCATAAGCAGAAGACCCCACGTTATTTCTGCCGATGCTAGAGCTGCATAACCCACCTCCTTGACTCAAATGCAAGGCAATGACATGATGAAACTCTCTAAACAAAGAACAGCTGAGTGAAAAGAGACTGAAAGCAAATCCAATTGGGATTTCTTCTCCACTTGCATGTCACCACCTTCTGCAATAATATCTTTTTTTTCCTTTTCTTTGATCTCTGATTTTTACAGATTGCAATAAAGAATGGACACATGGGTAGAAAACCAGAATCCCTTAAATTATAGAATTGTCCCAAGCATGAATGCAGCAGCCTAATGTATTGTCATGGGTGCTCTGGATCGCTACCAAAAAGCAAACTCCTAGAGCAGCTGTTTCCCCTAAACCCACCCAGATGGATTCAGCTCCTACAAGGGTCACTACCATTACACTTAGACCTATCCAAGAGCTTCAAGCTCAGTCATATTCATTTGGGCTTTCCTGCAGAGCTAGAAGTGCTAGGGAGTTCCAGAGCTGCACTTCAGCAAGCCAGACCCCAAGCAAGGATGCCACAACCCATCTCAGGCCTATAGGGTTAGGAAAAGGGGAGCTGGGCACAGTTACACCAGGCAGCAAGGCCTGGATGCAGAAATACAGCTCATGAGGACTACACTGCCCAGTGAATGCTACCACACAGCCAACATGGCTGGCTGCTCAGGGGTACACCACCACAGGATAGCTGCAGGGAGACCCCCAACACCAGTGGAACTTGGGATGCGAAGCACTGAGAGTTGCAGGGACCAACGCTATACTCACAAGGAAGACATGGCTCAGCCAACAGCGAGACACAGCAGCTCAGCAGGGGCAGCGAGGAAGAGTCTCTCATCAAGGCCCAACCCGCGTGAGGAACCACTGCTGCTGAGAGGAGCAGGGCCCGATGTACGCTCCTTGGACTGATCTTCTGCCACCACACACATAGGGCACCAACCCCACAGGGCCCATCCCCACAAGACCTCAAAACCCCCAGGCCCAGCTGCAAGAAGCCCCAAACCCCCCCAAGCCTTCAAGTCCCAAGGGGCAGCCAAAACAAACTGGACAGGGCTCCCTAAACCCCGCAGAGTTGGTGACATGGCAACCCTGAACACCACAGAGCTGCTAAACACCAAAGGACCAGCCACATGGGACCCCTAAACACCACAGAGCTTCCTAACCCCCACAGAGCCCTCTAAACCCCACAGAACCAGCAACAGGAGACCCCTAAACACCAAAGGACCAGCCACATGGGACCCCTAAACACCACAGAGCTTCCTAATCCCCACAGAACCAATCACAAGACCCTTAAACACCACAGAGCTTCCTAAACTCCACAGAACCAGCAACATGAGACCCCTAAACACCACAGAGCTCCCTAAACCCCACAGAACCAGCAGTATGAGAGCCCTAAACCCCACAACACTAGTCTCATCGGAACTCTCACCACCACAAAAACAGCCACGTAGGACACCTAAATACCACAAAAGTATTGACATAACACCCCTAAATACCACAGACCCAGCAACACGGGACCCTAAATACCACAGGGTTAGAAAACAAACAAGTGGTCCTAAACCCCACAGGTGCCACAAAGGACCCTTAAATCACTCCCTAAACCCCACAGAGCGAGCCGAAAACCACCCGTAAACCTCGCAGAGGCGGCCGCAAGAGGCCTTTAACCCACACCGGGCTCCAGAGAGCCCCCGCAGCGGCGCCTCAGCCCGGCGGAGCGCGGAGCAGCGGCGGGACCGACCCCGGCAGCCGCCGCCTTCCGGGGCGGAGCACGGGCGGGCCGCAGCGGAGCGAGGCGGATCGGGGCCGGCAGAACCATGATGGCGCAGCGGGCACTTCCGAACCCTTATGCCGACTACGACAAGTCCTTGGCCACCGGCTACTTCGATGCTGCCGGGAGGGTGAGTGTGGCCGCGGTGGGAAGGGCCTGCTCCCGCCTTGCCGCCAAGCCGGGCTGAGGAGCCGGGAGCCAGCCCGCCGCTGAGGTACCCGTGGGGGCTGTCAGGTGAAAGAGCACCCGGTTGTGATCCCTTACCGAACCCCCAGCCGCCTGATGGTGTTTCCTTCGTATTTAGTAGTTTGGGGGGGGGTATCTCCACAGCTGACCCCCGAATTCACGCAGAGGCTGAATAACAAGATCCGGGAGCTGCTCCAGCACATGGAGAGAGGCCTCAAGTCTGCGGACCCGCAGGACTGCACCGCGTACACTGGCTGGGCAGGTAGCGCGGATCGGGTGGAGCAGGAGCTCTCCAGAGCTAAATTCTGGGTCAGGCCAAGGCAGATCACAGGGTTTGAATGATCACAGTAGATCCCAGTCAAGAATGGTGCTGCTTTTATGTGCTTTAATCCATTGAGACAAGAGGCTATCTTTCTCAGGACTCCCTGTTTCTGGAGCAGGTTTGAAGCTGCAGAGACTGTAGCGTTGCAGGGTCTTCTTATGGTTAATAGAGCCAAACTTAGAGAACAGAGAGCAAACATGGGAGCCTCCGAAGGGACTAGCTCCAAATCTGGCCCCATTGAGGATGGTGACAAGTAAACCAGTGCTCCATGAAGTAGGCAGATGCATGTGGTAAGTCATTTAAGGAGTCCTTGCATATGGCAGCGGTGAGCTTAGGGCCTGAACTGATGTCTGCCTTCTCTGGGCTGAATTTTATCTCATGATGTTGCCTGATGGGCAGGTTGCTGCATTCCTGTTTCCCAGGCAGAGCCCCTCCACTTAGCCAGGGCTAGTTCTGCTCCAGTACCTGCTGGAAGGAGTAGAAATGCAAATGTCAGTATAATGAAGGATGGAAGCCTTCCTCATGCTAACTTCTGTCTGCAGAGCTTCCAGGAGCTTGTTTTGATCCTGTTCCGCATTTTCAACCTGGCTTTCCTTCCTTGGGAGCATGCCCTGCCTTCCTCTCCCTATACCTATCACTGGAGCCAGGGAGGATGCCCTTTTCACTGATGCCTCATCCTTGGCTAGTGCTGCATGCTTTGTCAGCTTGCCTGACTTCTGCACCAAGGCAGGCCCTAGGGAGGGACCCTGGGGTGGCTGCAGTTAATCCCATATTATTCTCATGCCTACTGCAAGATTTTCTGCTGCCTTTTTCCTTTGGCAATGCCCTGCAATCCTAAAGGACAACTTTCCATATGATAAACTGGGTGTGGCTGGCTTGTGCTTGGATCCTATGGAACTTGATGCCAACAGTTTGCTTGGGAGAATGGTGTTTGTGGTGTTGGTGCTAAAATAACCCTGCAGCTTGATGACAGCTTAACAATTTTAGTAAGGTAGACAGACTGAGAACACTCTAGAGCAGTTCCTAAGAAATGCTAGGATGCTAGTATTAAATTCCAGCGTGGGAGAACATTGATTTCATCAGTTGCTCCCTGGCAGCACTCTGCTGCTGCCTGTGAATTTATGTGGGTTTTCTTTTTCAGTGCTTGCGGATTTCACCTTGGGAGGCAGGTTCACTCTTACAGTGTGTGAGACCCTGCTCTGAGGTCCCCATAGGTGGGAAGCACCCCATGTGTAAAGATGGTCTTAAGTCATGAGGGTATTACTTGATATGATGGTAGTCTGCCTCTCGCCAGGAGACAGAGGAGCAGGACAATTAGCTGATGTTAGTACTCTGAAAGTTCAGAGGCCACGTTCCTTTCCTTAGGGTGGCTTAAGGAGCTTCATGTTGGAAAGTGACTGCAGATGTTGAAGCAGTGTTTGAGAGCTCTGTCAGGATTTCAGCTCACTCTTATTTGGAAGGGAATTTCTCAAGAGGGATTCTTCTCTTTTCCTCCCAGGGATCATTCCCCATTGGAACGCAACCTTCCTACCTTGGCTAATAGGATTAGAAAAACACCCATAGGCAGATTTCCTGCAAGTCCCAGCCAGCAAAGGGAAGTTTGCAGATATTACACTGTATCTTTGCCACCCTCCCTTCTTTTCTAATCCTAGCTACATTAATTTATTCCGTGCTGGTTCCCGGAGACAAAATTAATTGGGCCAAGACAGCAGCTTTTCCCTGTAATTGCTTATGTAGAAAAGGCTTGTTGAGTATCTTCTCATGTAAATCATTGCCCAGCAGTCTGAAATCAACCCACACTCTTACGACTGCTAATAAGAGAGATTTGAAATATGGCTCTCTCAGCACAAACCCTGCGTGAAATGTAACCTACTTGAGTGTACTACATTACACCCAGTAATACACAGCATATGCTGGCGTTTTACTTTGGTGCCTGTTCCTTTCCCAACACACTTGATGGAGCCCTGTTCCCCCAGCCAGCATTTGTGTCAGGGAAGCCACGGCTTCTTGGCATGTGAAGTTGGAGCAGAGGGAGGGAGAACTTGTATTTTCAACTAAGAAGCAGTAAATACACATTTTGGATCGAGATTATCCAGCATACGGCTGAATGCCCTCAAAACAGATTTGAATTGGCTGTGGGTTTCATTCAGTTCCCCATAGAGACCAAGGTCCCTAGGCAACACGAGGTACATGGCTGGGTATAGACCCGACTTGGCTGTTATGTTCTGTCTTCAAGCAGTTTAGCCAGACTGCTGTAAGAGTTTTTGTGGTCTTAATCTGTTTCACTGGTAACAAAGAGTCGACTGAGGGAAGGTAAACTGCCATCAGCTAATCCTGAATCGGAGTCAGTTCAAATTGTGGCAGAAGTACAACTGCCTCATCCATCCTCACATGAGGATGCTGAAGAGCACATATGCTGTGTGCTGGTATTTCTCATAGTGCATGGGGCCTTGCACCAGAGACTACCTTGGCTGGAAGCAGAGACAATGATAAGGGAATGGAAGGAGACTGACTTCACTCCTGTCACCTCCTAGGTGACTACAGAACCTGGGAAGTTCCCAGGTCCAGTGCTTGCTGGACTGTTGTGTCCTTCTCAGACAATGAGGTGATCTGCCATCTGAAATGGTATACAGGGAAGAGATTCTGCTTCTTCCACGTTATGGCAGTGCCTTTGGAACTTGTTTTCCATGTGAGCATTCCCTTCTCTAGCAGTGTCAGAGTTGTGGCTTTTGGAGCTTGAGGGCCTCTGAGACTGGTGAGTCCAGCTGGCCTGCCCTATCCACAGCTTTTGGCAAGTGGAGGCAAGGAACAGGGCTGAGTTGCCTTTTGAAAGAGCTCTTCAAAAGACACACCAGAAGAAATAAAAGCCATTTAAGAGTGGATAAAAATCCTGACCAGACCAGTTCAGGAAAGCTTCTGGAAAAAACCCTTTCCTTCATTTTAGTGTAATATCTTTGTTTTAATCTCAGAACCCAGAGAACTTGCATCAGCAGATTGTTCTGTTCAGGAAAACAGAAATCCTCAGACAATCCCTACAGAATAAGAGCCAGTGAGGCTGCATTTGATGAAAGAGAATAGAGTGCTTTGTGTCACCCACATAAACCACAGTGCTGCCAAGTGCTTGGTGAGTTGTTTTTGTGACATCTCTGTTTCTGGGCTTAGTATTTGACTGGACAAGGATCAGAGCAATGGGATGTAAAGTTGAAGCTGGCCTTACTTTCAGAGGGTTGAATGGACACACCTCCATGGATCCCTTCTAACCTAACATATTGCAGGGTTCTGTGATGGGATAATGGGTAGTTTTGGTTTGGCCTGGGCTGGGGTTTGTTTATTTGTTCATTTGGGGGTTTTTTAGGGGAATGCTGCTTCTGCTTTACGAAAGAAGCTTTGTTACCCAGGTTTTAAGGCTGGAAAAGCTGAGGCACTCTAAGAAATGCCCCCATGTTCCAGAGTGCACTAGAAAAGCAAGCAGTAGTCAAATGCACCTGTGGGTCACCAGGCAGTTCTGGACATGGTATAATACAGCTCTTCAGAGATGTCTCACTGTCCCATTCAGCATGACTTTGGCATGTATTTATAAATACAATACCCCATGTGTCTGCACCAGAAAAGATGTTTATTATCCTTTGAGCTGGGCAGTAAAGCTATGCCACCCCCTCTGTAACTTACCCCATGCTCGACTCATTGAAATAACATCAGGCTCCATCACTATGTGCAAGATGGGTTCCCACTTTTGCTCTCTGTTTGACACCCTGCTGTGAGGGTGCTTACTTACTTCCCTGGATTAGTGCAAGATCTCAGAGCTCTTCATTACTGCAGATGACAGGTTTGGAAATGGTCCAAATTAGGTCAAGAAATCCTCTCATGACAACCTAGTGCCTTTTGTGAAAGGACCACTTTGCAGCTCAGCTCCTAGCGGACAAGGAGGCATGTTCAGAACAGCCTAATGGGCATCTCTGCTGGTGCTGTCAGCAAGGGGACAGCAGTGGTGCTGACACCTCTCACTTTTATCCTCTCTGTTCAGCATGAAAGGGAAGCTTTGTCTCACTACTGCTGTTCTCCCACCAGCAGAACTGTTTGCAGTGGTAGTGCAAGGAAGCTGAGGTGCAGCTTTACTGCTCTTTGATTAGCAGAACAGGCATCTGGAGGAGCTACTCTTTCAGCCTGCTACAGTGCTTTAGTGCTCAAGCAAGAGCTTTTCTGGTACCTCCAGTAACATCTGCTCTGTTGAAAGCAATGGTTACTAAAGTCAGGGCCATCCGCTCTAGCCAACTGGTACAGAGAAGTCCATTTCTACTATGGAGACTTAAGTCTCCTCCTCTGCCCACCTAAGAAGAAATCTCTAAGGCAAATCACACCTCATACAGGATGGCAAGAGATGCTGTTGCCTGTCCTACTGAAGATGTTAACCAGGCTTTGTGACATACAAGCAGAACTGATTTGTGCCTCCTGATTCCCTGGCAGTGAGCAAGCACCTCAAGCATTAACACTCCAGTGTATTGGCATACTAGAGATGACAGTTTCAGTCATCAGAGCCCTGCTGAAGGATATGTCAGTAGCACATGTGTTTGCTGCAGTCCTGCACCATCAGGTGATGTCTGAGACAGTCTCCATCATATGTGGAGACTGATACGTGATATCTGATACAATCTCCATCATACTGCTATGCAGCAGTATTTTGCCTTCATGCACTGCAAGGAGCAAAAAAAAAAAAACCCTTGGAAGTCTGGAGAAAATACATAGAGAAAGGTCCAAGAGTAACCAATAAACAGACCAAAGCCCATACATCTTTGGCAGTAGCAGGCCACAGGCAGCCACTGTTCTGCTGGAAGAAACCAGGAGACTCAGAGGTCACAAAAATAGGTCCCATTTCCAACTGGGACACTGAACACAGAAATGGAGCAGATCCACTGCTTATCTAGTCACATGTGAATGATGATGCCATGTTTGCGTAGCACTTACTGCATTCCAAACACCCCATCAGTCAGAGTGAAGAAAGTATTACTGGAGAGGGGTCTGTGGAATAGCTTCCGCAGAACAACACTCTCACTGAGCCAGGTTCATCAGGTGTGGAAAGTCTCTTGTCTCCAAGCTCTGAAATACACTGCCTGTATCTTGGCACACAGGATATAGGATAATCCCCACCCAGGTGACTGCATTTTGTATCCCTCTACATACGTCTAAACATTGTCTCTTCATGCATGAGCCTGCCCTCCTTTCCTGGCCTTCCCTACTTTGGGCCTCCAGTAATAGACCAAGCAGTGGGCTCAAAGCAGTGGTGCATTGTGCCTTCTGATCAGCTTGGGAGTATGAATTCCTTCAGGACTCAGTTGAGGAAATTTGCTTTAGATTCAGTTTGTAAGGCCTTTGGTTTTGAAGGAAAAGAGAAAATTAATGATTTGGGGAAGAAACTTATCCCTTCCACCCTTTAAGATAGGTCAGTGGTTTTTTAGAGCCTTTCTCAAAGATGCTTGGGCCTGGAGGGAGGGGGAAACACTATAAAAGAGGAGAGGCAAAGTAGGCAGAGGAAAGCAATGCTGAGACATTGACTTTCTAAGAATTCAGTCCTGGCAGTGGTCTTAGTGTGGTAGTCACGAATGTAATGAGGGTGGTACGATGGCAGTGGGAATAGAAGCTGCTTACAAAGTTGTATATTAAAGCAGATAAGAGTGCACATTGTGCTCAGACAAGTCTCAGGCCTATTAAAGTCTAGAAGCTGTGCTAGCTGCTGAATAAATCGAGAGTCACTTGACATCTGCAAGCTGGAAGAGGAGGATTCCCCTTTAAACATGGGCTTCATAGGCACATCCTTATGCACTTCAGTGATGGCACCATACATCTGAGCTTTCTCGAAATACTAACCTAACACTGAACTGCTTAGAGAGAGGACAAGGTTATTAGCTTCAGCAGGAAATAGAAACTTGCCCTTAATATACAGGTGGAACTGAATTGTCTGTAGCACGAGGCTTTGGAGATTACCCATGCAAAATGAGAAAACAACATGAATTTAAAATCGTCCTCGATACCATGGAAAGTAATTTTGCAGCATCTCGTCCCCCTTCACCTTACCTCAGCAAAGTCTGCAGAGGTGGGCTCTATTAATTTAGGCTTAAATGCAGGACCTGAAGTGTCTTAGAAATGGATGCTGGTAAAAGGAGAAAAAAGCTTTTCTCAAAGTAATGTAGGCCACTAGCTTTCTTCTGTGCGTGTTTGAGGATACCTTCCAGATCAGAAGGATAGCTCAAATGTGGCAGACCCTTCAGACACAGACTAAAGACTCCTCAGTCACCTACTAAAAGCTTCAAGAGCTAGCTGAAGACAAGGCAGACAGGCAAAGGACAGCAATTGATGTGACTTCTCAGTAGCAGAGCTGTTTCTGTAGTTGGTCAGCCCATTGAAAACCTCCAGGGAGAACCACACAGCCTTTTCCAGCATTCCAGGTAGCTATTCGTGTTTCACCCAAAGGCTGGTTGCATGAACGGTGTGCCACAGAGGAGAGTCAGGCAGCCCCTTTCTTTTGTAGGGCACACCAGTCCTTGGTGTAGGGCCTGGGACCTGCTCAGCAGCAGGGGGTGATGTCCACGGAGCTGTAACAACCTTACTGGTGCTTCCCAGTGGGAATGAGGTGGGGGGGGAAAGCCAAGTCTTAAGGGTGCTGCTTCCAAGTGCTAAGGATGTGTCACTTCTTGTAAAATCCAATCCAAGCTAAGTGACCCAGCCCTGTACCTCGTGGCCTGGCAAAAAATAATGGATAATAACAATCCAGTTCTACTGTGCCACAAGTACCATCTTGCCCAAAGATGATTCTTTCTTTACCCTCCACTGTTTAGCAACAGTCCCAGGTACAGCTGATAGTCCCTGCCCATGGGGGTTTGGAACTAGATGATCTTAAGGCCCTTTCCAACCCTAACTGTTCTATGATTCTGTGATTT
>JAOEHX010073204.1:0-14638 GCA_025448015.1 Bolborhynchus lineola | reverse complement strand
GGGGGTTTGGAACTAGATTATCTTAAGGTCCTTTCCAACCCTAACTGTTCTATGATTCTGTGATTTAGGTGGGTTTGTTGAGATCTCATCTTTTGCTCCTCGCTACTAGAATTGTGTTTAACCTGTGTGTCAGAAGCTCTGTTGTCCTCCAGGATCAGCACTGATCAGTGATCACACCCTCCTGGGTCACACACTGCTGGTTGTCTTGACCTGCAGTTGACTCATAAGTAGCATCAAGTACAAGGAGGTCACAAAGCAGGAAAAGCAGCTGTGGATGCAGCAGCTACAGATTAAGCCCCTGGATGTGCTCAAGAAGCCTGTCTAGAAGGCTTATGCCCTAGATGAGGCTGGGCTTTTAGGTTCATTAAAACAGCCAGGATGCAGAGCAAGGAGGGTAAACTTTTCTGGTGAGTGCAACCTTTATGTTCCTTTTGCAGGCATTGCTGTGCTGTATTTGCACCTCTATGATGTGTATGGAGACCCAGCCTACCTTCAGGCGGCCCATGAGTATGTAAAGAAGAGCCTGAGCTGTCTGACAAGACGATCCATCACGTTCTTGTGTGGAGATGCTGGGCCCCTGGCAGTGGCTGCTGTTGTCTACCACAAACTGCAGAACCAGAAGCAGTCAGAAGACTGCATCACTCGGTAAAAAGCTTGGTTATGTCTTGGACCTACTGTTCCTCTTGCTCATGGAGCTGGTCTGGGCTTGTACCAGGCACTCCCTGACAAGTCTGGATAAGTTTTTTGCAACCTTATGAGTGGGATAATCCAGTAACACAACCTAGTTGTGCCATGGGAAAAGAGGCAGCTCAAGGACAAACGTGCTTGCCTGGCAGCCTGTAGGCTGGGGAGCAAGTTCAGCTGCTATTGCTGTCTTAAAAATAGTTCTGATCAACACAGGAAGACAAAAGTGCTTGAATTAAACCCCAGAAGGTGAGGTCTGATGTATTTTCAGAACCCTTCAATTTAGCTTTGCAGCCATTCTGATGAAGAGGAGAAAAGTGGTCGGATTATTAGATAAATTTTGTCACTTGCTTCCACTTGCTATTTGTTAGTTGACTTTGACTTAAACCTAAGATTGACAGCATCCTTTCAACTGCTGAATGCAGCTGGTTATGATTCATTTCTTTCTATTTCTATTTCCTGCCTTTCCTCAACTGTTTTCGAATGTATTTTTGTTGGGTACTTAAGACAAAAAAAGGACAAATAAAGCGGTGCTACAGTGGGATCAGCATGCGGCAGAGGAAGGAAGAAAGTAAAGGAGATGCAGTTGCAAGCTTTTCTTGCTTAAGGGAGATCAGCTTTAAGAATGTGAGAAACAGCCCTGCAAAGAGCTTCCATTTACCTGTGGTCAGCACAAAACCAAGACAAAACCCCTGACGCTTCAGAACACACTGAGTGCCCTTGAACAGCCATGAGCAAGTGATGCATAGTAGCAATTAAAGAAAGCCATGGGTGGGAATCAGGTGCCTGTATGGTTTGGACACCCCTTAAAACCCTGATTTACATGGATACAGTCAGTCTGAGGACAGAACTCTCTTCTTTGTTCTTGAAATAATCTATGGTTTAGGTTTTGCTTAATCCTGGAGTGAGTAGAGAGTCCCACTATGATTAAGTGCTAACAAAAAGGGAACTAATCTGGCAAATAGTACTGGTCAGTTATGCTCAATGCATAAGCCCCAAGTTGTGAAAAATCCCTTTTTCTCGCTGTAGCAGCTCTCCCCTCCCTTCTGTTATCTCTTTCCCTTCTGCCCACAGTCACCTATGGAAACTCATGTTTAGTTCTGCACTGCCATCTAATGGCACGATGAAGGCAGAGCCTTGGAAATTGGTTTCTTCATGCATTTTGAAGGGAGGCAATAAGAAAAGCATGGCTCTCTCACAGGAGCAGTTAGACTGTCCTTGTGTGCTGCCAATTCCCACAGCAGTTAACCTGACCAGGCTGCCTTTAAAAAGAGAGTATTTTGTTGAGAACTAGCTCCCTTAATCACAATTCTTAAGTGGGTTTGGAGGACGCTGTTTAGTTACAGAACAGTTGTTAAGTTATGCAGTGCAGGTGCATAGAAAGTTCACCTCTGTTACAGCTGGGGAGAAGGAAGGCCTCTCTCCATTTTATTCTGTCTTTTAAAGCACCACATCTTTACAGAGCCCGAGGAGAGAATCGATCAGCCAGGTTTTACCTGCAGTGGAACAGGCAGAAGCTTGCTTTTCCTTAGTTCCTTGCTCTTGCCTAAATGAGTTCATGATCAACAAATGTGTTTTTTATGCTCTGGAGACTAAGGCTTCAGGGCAGCCCATTTTCCAATCTGAGCCATGTTCCAGGAGTCCTCTTTTCCCACCAGTCTTCCACCAATTCAGAAGGTCAAAGGTTTGCTTTTAGAGCTGGGGGATACAGATAGCCCATCCTGCTCTACAGCTGCCTCACTTGCCCTCAGGCCAGAAACTAGTGATTTTTGACAGTTGAGGCAATATGTGAGCAAGAGTGGCTCTTCTTTTCAGGGACCTTGATTTACCCCCTCACACCTGAGAAATGCATTGTGCATGCAGTCAGGCCAGCAGCATCCCAAGCATCTGTTGCTGCACCCATGCAGGACCCATGCAACCCTGCCCCATATTTCAAACCCAGACACCACTGGCAGGCTTCCTCCCCTGATGGTACTGACTGAAAAAGCAGCTAGAGTTAGAAGCAGTAACGTGTAGGGAGCAAGGACAGTAGCTCCAGATCTCCCCACAAAATGATCTCACATCCAGACCTCAGAAAATCCCTACTGTGGTTATTACTGTTTATCCACCCATCCATTCCTTCTGTTGCACCTGACATCTCAGAGCTGAACAACATCACCAGCCACAAGAGAGTCCATCTGTTGAAACACTCTATTCCTCCTTGGAAACCCTCCTCTTCATCTGCTTTCCTTGGACTTGGGGACAGGGACAGGAGGAGGTAGCAGGACTTTCCTTGCAGCCCACAGAGCTGAGAGGGACCTTGTGCTTACTTCTAGTCTGGGACAGACATAAAGTCTGTCTCTCGGGTTTAATCCATGAGAAAACTCCCGCATGGAGCAATGCACATCTCAAGTGACACACAAGGAGATGAGGCCCATCCACTCTGAGACATTGCTTTCTCCTTCAGTGTCCCTGCTTGCTTTGAGTCCAGTGCCAAGGGGAAGTTTCCTGCTGCGGGGAGTCACAGCCCAGCATCCTCTCTCTGCTGAGGGTACTCTGGACATTTAGCTGCTTCTTTCCTTTGCAACACACTGTTCTGCCCAGGAGCAAGGGCCACCAAGGCACCTTTTCTGTTCCTCACACTACTGTGACAGGGAAGCCCTGCACACACACACACACACACAGATCTCCTGGCTGGTTTCTTAGCCCTTTCCCTGTTGCAGCCTCAGCAGGATGCAGCTGCGTGTGATGAGGGCAAACAGGAAAAATTGCACTCAGAGTGAACTGAGCTACAAAGCACCAGCATGAGGAACTGTCTGTCTCTGTTAGCACTGCAGGACCGTCAGTGTTGCCACGTGGCAAAGAAAATACCTGACTCCAGCAGACCTCTGGCTTTGCACTGGTGGACTAAAGCCTGGTACCAGCCAGGTTGTTCTTGGTGTGGGGATGTACCACAGACACAACCCACAGCACTCACTGCTGAACTCTGCTCACTACTGCTCAGCTCTCCCTGGAGACGACTGCTTATATGTACCACAGAGGCTTGATGTAAACATCATTTTCAGCTGCTTCTCCCCACCTCTTACCTAGATGTTTAGTTCATGGAAACACCTCTTTCTCCACTGACAGTACAGCCCTACTTGCAGGCAAGGAGAGAAAGGGGCTTTCCTATCAGGATTTATAAGCACAGGAGGTAAGAGGTTTCCACATACAGTCAGCAGTAGTTTGACTTTTTAGCGTTCCTCAAGCAGACAAGTTAAATAGATACCAGTTTTACTTGAAAACAGTCATTTTTGGCTGAGGGTCTGCCTTGTCAACAGCACCATAAGCTTTCCCTGCTGAATTGGGGCAGCCTTTCCTGAGCAGTCAGCAACTTTATGCTGAATGTTTCCAATAGCCCAGGATTCCCCACAAGTAACTTTCCTAGAGCTGATGCTCTAAAAACCAAGTGCATAGTATGAGTGCATTGTAAAAACTGAGCAGAATAAAGCAATAAGCCAAAGAAAAAGCAGAGGGGAAGGAGGGATTTCACACCTTGTGTAGCTGGAAGGTTGAGACCAGTCTGACACCTCCCAGGGTGCGGGCAGCATGAAGGAACAAACCATGGGCTTGAGCCCCAGTCTCACTGCTCTGTTAAGTGGCTTTGAGTGGCCTCTAATCTCCACCATGTGAATTCATCTTTGCAGTTTGCTCCACCTTCACAAGCTCGACCGGCGAGTGCCAGATGAGCTGCTGTATGGGCACATGGGCTATCTCTATGCACTGATGTTTGTGAACAAGCACTTCGGAGAGGAAAAGATCCCTCAGAGTCACATTCAGCAGGTACTGTGGCTTCTTCTGACTTTTTAGCTGTCTTTTCCTATGCAGCTCATCTTTGGGCAGGTAAAAGTCAATGGTAGGTGTAGAGAACAGTGGCAGCAAGGGAGAAACCATACTGTGGTATTCCTGCTGCTCTTCCAAAGGGATGAAGCCCCACACCCCCAGCCATATAAATCCATAGGCCTTACACTTCACTCCCTCACTCACACTCTTCCCTCTGCTTGGGCAGCAAACCAGCTCTGTTGTTGTGGTCAGGATACTGTGCTGTGTCCAAAGCAGCAGCATTTCCCTCACCTGCATCTGCTCCCATCCACAGGTCTGTGAAGCTGTTGTTGCCTCAGGAGAAAGCTTGGCCAAAAGGAGGAACTTCACAGCAAAGAGCCCACTGATGTACGAGTGGTACCAGGAGTACTATGTAGGAGCAGCCCATGGTTTGGCTGGGATTTACTACTATCTCATGCAGGTAAAAGGTTTTCTCTGAGTCTGTGAGACTGAATTTCCCACCTCCATGGAGATCTGTAGAGAAATGTGACCTGCATTATACCAGCAGAGATTGTGTTCATCACAGGGAAATGGGAAATGCCTTCGTTTCCAAATCAGGGCCTGTATCTAGGGTGGTAATTCCCTTCTGTGTGTCGCTGTGCATAAATTCACAGTGCTTAAGCTCTTGGAAGAACAACAGCAATAAATAACATTGCATTTTCAAAGCATTAAGAGCACCCACTGGGCAAGGCAGATGATTTTAGCATAGCAATGTTCATAGAAATAGGTGAGATCTTTTGTTAGACACAGGTCTCACAGCAGGTGGAAAACAAGCCACCAGGTTTCAAGTACTTTGCTTCAGGGCCCTCAGAGTTCAAGCCCATACACAGGATAAGCTGAGTTTCTGTGAATATAACTCCCTGATGTGACTCAAGAGAGGAAGGGGTGGTTGGTGGTGTTTAAACAGAAGGAGATGTGACAAGAGGAGGATGCAAGCTGTACAGAACAGCTAGTTAGGAACAGGGAAGGCAGCAGTATGCTGTGAGCTCAAATGTACACCAAGTCCCTGCACTCGTTCCCAGGCTGATGTTTTAAATCACTCTAAGTCTCCCATAAAATACTGCATGGGCTTCATGCTTCTCAGCTGTGTGATGTACAGGGAGCCAGGATCAGCCAAGCAGGATGCACAAAAAGCTTTGGGGGAAGCAAACACAGGAAATACGGAGAGGACAGCATTGAACTTTTATCTCTAATAGTTTTACAGCACAAGTATTGACATTTAACTTTCAAGTTTCAACCTGGGAACAGTGTGATCCTTAGATGGGAGTGCTCACTGCATCCTGCAGTGGGAAATTAAGCTGCACAGATTGCATATGCAGCAGTGTCATTAGAAGACACTGAAGTCACTCCCTTGCTTCCATCTGAGGTCAGCAGTGAAGTCACCCCCTTGCTTAAAGCTCATCCAGTTCCAACCCCCTGCCACGGGCAGGGACACCTTCTACTAGAGCTCCAAGCCCCTGTGTCCAACCTGGCCTTGAGCACTGCCAGGGATGGGGCAGCCACAGCTTCTCTGGGCACTCTGCCAGTGCCTCGGCACCCTTACAAGGGAAGAGCTTCTGCCTAAGAGCTCATCTCAATCTCCCCTCTGGCAGTTAAAGCCATTCCCCCTGTCCTGTCCCTACAGGCCCTTGCAAAAGGATGCCCTTCTATTCATCCTTAATTCTGATTTTAGACAGTTTATCTCTTTACTCCAAGTCTGGGTACCTGAAACTTTTCCTACTGATGTTCAAGAGAAGCAGAAGCAAGCACCCTCCCTTAGAGGGCTGGATTACATGCCAGGGTAGTCTTTGTTTCTGGGGGTGCAAGCATATGACAGGAGATAAGTCTCTTCAGAAGGGCAGAGCAGCCTGGGGCCAAGTGGATATTTGTGATGTGTGAAAGCCTGAACAAAAAACGTACTTCATTTACAAGGAGCAAGAGGGGACCATGACCACAGTTGGTTTTGTTTCTGCCTTTTGGGCAGGTCTGGGGCCTCTTGGGGATAGAATGGTAATTCAGAAGGTTAATTCTCTCTGATTTAATGCTTTCTGTCTCTTAGCCTGGCCTTGGAGTAAGCCAAGTAAAACTGCACAATACAGTGAAACCCAGCGTGGACTACGTCTGCCAGCTCAAGTTCCCATCTGGCAATTACCCTCCCTGCATCAATGACACCAGAGACCTACTCGTGCACTGGTGCCACGGGGCACCAGGGGTTATCTACATGCTTCTCCAGGCCTACAAGGTACCAGAAATTTTGCAAAGACCCGTTAGGAATCCCTAAAATGTGGAACTCCATCATGGAGAAGGCTCTGTTGAGACGCTGCCTGCCTGAGAGTAGGATTGCTGGTTACAGTGAAATCATCCCATGGGGACCACTGACTGATACAGAGATCAGTCTCTTAAAATTGTATCTGGAAACGGCCATCAGCTGCATGGGGTGTCCCGTCGCAGGTGACTGGTGACAATAGTGTGCAAAGTAACAATCACACAGCCCCGTTCATCATATCAAAACCATCCTCCTTTAAAGTAGAGAACAAAGTCATAGCATTAAGACTTCAGAAGGAGAGCGACTGATTAACCCAAGCCTCCCCATCACACAGGGATGCTCTTTGTGTAGAGGAAATTGCCTCAGTAAGGGGGAATATTTATTGTCTCTACAGGTCTTTGGAGAACAGCAGTACCTAAATGATGCCCTGCAGTGTGCAGAAGTCATCTGGCAGTATGGGTTACTGAAGAAAGGCTATGGACTGTGCCATGGCACAGCTGGCAATGCTTACAGCTTCCTGGCACTGTATAACCTCACTCAGAACATGAAATACCTTTACAGGGCCTGCAAGGTAAGAGCCTGTGTGAGGAAGGGAGAGGGGAACATTCTCTTCTACCTTTTACATCACTGCCATTGCCTTTGAAATCCAATTTCTAGTGTGGCAGAGATGCCACACAGGTCTGAGCAGCTCCACCAGAGTAGTCCTTCAGCAGCACAGTCACTGTCTGACAGCCTGTGGAGAAGGAACATCTTGCAGAAGCCTTGCTCTGGAAGGGATAATGTGAAGATGAGGGTGGCATTGTAAGATCTGTCTTTAACAAAACTTGAACACATTTTGTTCCTCTTTCCTCAGTTTGCAGAGTGGTGTTTAAGCTATGGCCAGCATGGGTGCCGGACTCCAGACACTCCGTTCTCTCTCTTTGAAGGTAACCTCCCATCTCTAGGCTTGTGTTTTGCTCCTAGATCTGAGCCAGTCCAGCACCAAAGAAATCCAGATACATGCTCCATTGAAGTCTTTGCAAAAGGCAGTATACAAGATGGGAAGGAAATTGTAGTCCCTGTTCTTACCCTTTCCCAGAAGCAGTCTTCTTGCAGCACAGGCTGTCTTAGCTGGAGCATCCTGTCCTCTCCAGCTCCCTGTACAGATTCTGCACACAGGTGTCAAGGGGAATTCTGTAATGGGTACACACCAAAGCCTACTTTATGGGAATCTTTAGCCTGGTTTCTTGGACAGCCTCTTTTCCATGCATTTTTAAGGACTAAAATCCTTCATGGGTTTTCCAGTGCCATTCCAAAGGTGACTGAGTAACAAATGGGGCTGCTTTTGTAAGCCTCACTGGTTCCTATGGCACTTTATGGCTCCTGCTAACAGACCCCCCCCCATCCACCATCAGCTGGTATTGCTGAAAGAGCAGGTTCCTCAGCTAACAGAGGTCTCCCTGCCTTTGCCACAGGCCAAGGAACAAGGGCAGTTACCTCAGCAGGGACCTGAGGCAGCAATGTCACAGGAGCCAAGTTTTGCAAAGACATTCATGTTGTTAAACCTGTGGAAAAGTAAAGCAGAAGGGGGGGAACTGGAGGGGGGAAGACCCATCAGGTCCTTTTCAGCATTTGATGAACTTCAAGGTGCTTCCCCAGTGGCATACATAAGTTGCTTGGGAAACTTCAGACCTGGGAAGCGAGTTAGGACCTTCTGAAAATGCCTTTCTTTTTTCTGTCTTCGTGACCCATTCAGCCCCTGATAGAAAGGGTGTCCAAGGGGAATCTCTCTGAAGCACATTGTGTTTTCTGACCCTCAGGAATGGCTGGAACAATTTACTTCCTTGCTGACCTGCTGGTGCCAACCAAGGCCAAATTCCCTGCATTTGAACTCTAAATCTGAGCTTGGCAGTTTCCTGCCTGAATCCTTCTGCACTTGGAAAAGCAGTTTGGATCCACTTTCTCCTCCTTCCGAACTCGTTGTTCACCTAACTGAAGGGAAACCCATCCTCCTGAGGGCATGCTGAGTTCTCCAGTACTTCTAGTCATCTCATTGCATTGTTTCCATTTAAAAGACAGAATGCAGGTTTGGCTGGTGTCTTAAAAACACGGGGCTGCAGGTGGGAGCAGGGAGAAGATACACAGTATTCTGTTGGCTAGAGAGCTTTGCCATTTTTTGTATCCCATTTCTTGTATCCCTTTTCCTGGGTGAAAGTTTTCTATTGAATGCATCTTTGGCTATTTGTTAGTTTGTGCTGACAAATACTAGCAGGAATTTAGTTGCCTTTGGAAAACAAAAGATGAAACCTAGGACTATTGCCCTGCAAGTTGCTTGTGAGAGTTTCCTGTCTGAACACCCAGGGAGCAGGCAGTTCAGTATCTGGGCTGCTCCACATAAAGCAAATGTGACGGGCTGTGGAGACTTCATATATGGTTTTTAAACATCAAATTGCAAGTGGCAAAGCTGGGACTGTCCTGAATTTCCACTTACCTGCTTTAAAGACAAAGGCTATGTATAACTTCTGTGCATTTTTTCCCAGTGACAGATACTCCACTGGCTTTTGTGCCTATTTGCCACGTTATGCTAAACCTTACAAAAGGCCATTGATTGACTAAGGGCAAACTCCAGAAGTGTGCTAAGCATGCCTGCTAGTGTGGTTTCTTCTGCTTAGCTTTGAAGGTTTATTATGCAGTCTTTCTTTACTGTTGTGTATGAATATGATAGGTGAGAGGTGGTGCCAGGCCCACCAGCAGCAGCAGCATGGGAAAAGCAACGTATTCCACTGAGTTCTGCCAGCTTTAACCTGTTCCCTGTATGGATGTTGTTTACATGCTTTCTTTTATAAGCTTTCCTGAACCTGGATAATTTGAGTCACTTGTTTGCCTTGTTACTGCTTCTTGTAGTTTGATATGCAACCACACATTTACCCACTTGGAATGTCTGCTCTAGGTTAAATAGGTTTGACCCATTGGGCAGATCAGATACTTTACAAGGGACTTGACCCTGTAAAGGACATTCTTAGCACTGAGCATGAGCGAAGCACTGAGCACAGTGAAAGCTACTGATGCAGCCATAGTGCTTGGTGCTGTTTGAGAGCAGCTCCTCAGCCTGCACAAGCAATCTCCAAGCCAGCACTCCTGTACCAGTGACAGTGAAACAGAAGGAGCAAACCTGGCACACTAACACAGCTAGCTCCCATGTGCTTGAATGCAAGGTAGCCTAGCCACAGCACAGGCAGACCCTCAAGAACCTCCTGGATGGGCTGCTCCAGCAAAGGGTAGAAACCATTCCTGGAAGGTTGCTTGTTTCCTCAACACCCAGCCTCCTGCTGCCATCAAATGTTTCTGGAAGTTCATCCAAAGACGGCCTGAAATGCAGAGAAGCTCAATCTGCTTTGGGCTGGGCATCCCTGTCAGAAGCCTCAAGCTCATGCAGACCTTTCCCTATCATTCACAGAGCCTAAACAACACAGGGAGGTGACTGGAAAGGAGGAAGCACAGCTCTGAGGGCAGGATTTGGCTAATAAAACAGTTTGGGGGTAGGATCCTGTAGGACATGAGGCCTGCTGTCAGTTACCTTCTGGCTTGGCTGGTGTGATGGCAGTGCAGGACACTGCTCTGATGGGTTTCTTCTGGGCACTGCTGCTACAAAGGAGATGGTTCCTGCAGCCTGGTGCTATGGCAGCATTAAGTCCCAGGGTTGGTACACTGATGGTCAGGGAATCATCAGGGTACACATTGTCTGGTGTATAAGTGTTTTGTGGAGCACTGTTTAATAAAAACACCAAAACTAATGAGCTTTGTGTTATTTTTACCCCCAACTTCATGATGAGGATTCATGTTCAAAGAGATCAAGATATGCCACAATAGCTGCTCTGGGGGCTCACTGGCCTCCCACCCACCCCGAATGTAAAAGTATTTCACATTTTTCCCTGTGTCCCAGCACATGCAGTTGATTGGTTGCAAGAGATTTTATGTTTAATGTAACAACTCAGGTTCCTGCCCAGACTGCCTGAGCCCCTTGGCCACAGTGTCCCCTGCATCAAAAAAACCTGAATGAAAGACTGATACCCAGGCCAGGAAATCTAAACCCCAAGAGTTATAACATTATGAAGTGACTGAAGACAGAACCCAGTAGAGCGGGAGGCAGCAGATCTGCCCAAAATAAGCATCTGAGGAAGGTTGCATTCGTAGAATCAACCAAATTGGAAAAGACCTTGAAGGTCATTGAGTCCAACCATTCCTCAGCACTGCCATGGCCACTACTAACCCATGGCACTGAGGGCCTCATCCACATGGTTTGTGAACATGCTGGGACACAGCTGGGCTGGCCCCTGGCAGGGGCACTGGGTTCTGGTGGCCCCAGCAGGTGGCAATGCAGCCCAACAGCAGCCGCCACCCAGCCACTGCCAAGTACCCCTGGCTGCTAAATCCCACCTGAGAGTTGTGGTTCAGCTCCTGGGCAGCCCTGGGAATGTCATTCAAACCACAGGGCACACACAGGTGAGGCTGTGCTGGAATTCTGTGTGGGATGACAGAGACGGGAGAAACATGGACGCCCTTCGAAAGTGCATAGCCTCTAAGTGAGTCGTATGTCCTTAGAGCACATTCCCACCGCCATGGTACAACCCAATGGCACAACTGACCTTTGAAAGCAGAGGATGAAGATCTCTCTGTCGAGTGCACGGCACAGCTGCTCTGAGAGCCAAAGAGGACCATCACATCTTGGCATCCCACAGGATTTTTGCTGTTTCAGAATCAAAACCACTCCCTCAAAAGCTGCTGGGGAAAAGCAGAACAGAAGCTCTCATTACAGCTGCAGTTTTGAGATAGAGCTTGCTACTGCCTCACCCACAAAGCTCTGTATTCCCAAGTGTTGGTTTCACTCCCAGCACAGTGGTCCCTGCTGTCTTCTCCTGCAGCAGATCTGCCTGCACACGCTTCTGGGTTTACCTCCCTCCTCATCCCCTTCTTACCCACTCGTCTCTGTCTCCATGCTGCCGCTGTTGGGGAAAAGGGTGGTGGATTTTACACTACACAAATCCAGTGCACAGCCCAACAGCAAAATGCCAGGCGGGATGAAGGCAGAACCAGCTTAGCACAAGGAAACCTGCACCCTCTGTGTATATCTCACGGGGAGCAAGAGTTTGAGCACAGCCCAGGACCACCCAAGAACAACCTCATCCCCAGTATTTGGGCCATACAGATGCTAAGGGTTGCCAGCAGAAAGGGGAGAAGAAGATTAAGTCATTTTTCACATAACCTCAACTTCAGAGGCACAAGAGGCCTTTGGTTCTGCCTCCCTCTGTGCAGGTTGGGACACCTTCACGCTCAGACGCTGAGCATTCCCTCTTGCTCCCCCCAGAGGGTGAAAGATGGCAAATCTGGCCAAAAAGTACAACAGATCCTGTAACGAATGGCCACCCTTGAAGCCTGTGGATGACGGTACACTCCTTCAGATAGCCAGGGATGGAGAAGGCGCAGAAGCGGCACTAAAACCAATTTGAAAGCCTTAGGAAGGGAATGTGGGGAGCCAGTTAGCTCCATCTCCTCATGGCTGGGGAATTTCTTGCTGGCAGGACATGTGTCAGGCAGCCCTTGTGAAAAGCTCATTCTGTAGCCAGTCTGTTGCAGCATTTGTAGTGATCTCAGGCAGTAACTGAATCTACTGGTAGTACTTCGCCATCCCTAAATCCCATTGGAGCCAAGCCCATAAATAGTTACTCTGGAGCATGCAGCTGCATGCAGGGCAGGAGCAAATGTTCCACATAACGGCTGTTGGCTCCGATCAGCTTGAGGAGTCAATCATATTTCCACCATTTGGCTGCATTCTATTATAGTTATCCCTCCTTAAGGACGCTCCTCACTAGTGCAGGGGAGACCCCAGTAGCATCAAACAGCTTCCTTGCAGGGGATACTCAATGCACCCTTTAGGTGCAGGGGTTCTCCCTATTCCCAGAAGCTTTTTGGAGCTGTTTTGTAGCCCTTTGCCCTGTCACTGAGGTGCTCCTCTTCCATACTGATGCTCCCAGTAGTGGACAGGAAGGGGTTGATCTGATCATTGCAAGTGGCTGGGAAAATTAAGAGAGAGAGAGACCTCAGAATACAAAGTCTAAGAGACTGCAAAAGGATCGCCATGAAACATAAGCTTTGGATGACAGCATCTCTTATATCCAGAGGTACCCTTGTCAGGAAGTCATAGTCCATTTATTACCACGGGAAAGAGGACAAACCCCACCTGGGTGCAGCTACAGTGGGTTGCAGTTAGATGAAAGCCACATCATGGTACAGCCCCGCAGTGCTGAGTGTTCAAAAGCCAGAGATTCACGTGCAGAAAGCTGGGCTCTGGACCAGAAGTGGGAAGTTGCCAGTGGAAGCATTTGGGAAGCCCTGGTGATTCATTACCACAGAGGATGGATAAATTCCAGGGTGTTTATACCACCCAAAGGTGGGAAATACCCTGTTCTAGCAGGGCTGAGCCCATGCTTTACAAGCACACAGAGAAGACAGAGCCTGATGTAGGGATCCCAAATGAGTACAGATGTGTCAGCACGCAGACCCTTTTAAAACAGGACACTTGCCTTTCCCCTCTCTTTTATTATCTTCACAGTACCAATGGCTTCAATTCCCTAGTTTTCATCAGCAATAATCTCATCCCTTCACTCCAGTAACCATTTAGCCTTGCACTGAATAGTCTATGCATGCCAGTGTTGAATTACTGCCTTGTAAAACCAAGGAGCAATGATATTAGCACTTAGTTCCCATATCCCTGATTTGTGACAGGTGGTATCAGCAAGGGTAAAATAAGACATTCTCTTCCCCTGCTTTTCTCACTTGAAGATTTAAATACATGCTTTAGAATAAGAGGGATGGACTTGGGATTCTTCCTAGTGGCAATTCTCACAAAGCCTATAGAAAGGTGATCACCTTCCTACACTTCTGTCCTTTCTAAATTGGTCGAAGTAGTCCAAAAGACAGAAACATCACTGGGAGAATATAGAAATATGGACAAGCAAGGCAAGTCCTTAAGCCTCACCTTCTTAAGAAAACAGGCCAAGAACATTGAATCATATTACTTGGAGCATGAAAGTTGCAGCCAAACTATTCACTTAGCAAATGGATTAGATGTACCTGAACAGAACTCTTCAGTGATCCATGTGCAGCTTGGATCTCTCTTAGATAAAATGAGGGATAAATTCCTCAGTGAATGGCACCATCTGGGAGAAGAAAACCCCACTGCATTACTAGCCTAAACACATTTTCTGCTGTAAAAGGTTTCTGCTGTGCCCATGCAGGCCAAGGTGAGCCCTTTAATGATTTCAGATGATGGAAGTTTCACATCCCATCCTGCCACCACTTCTGATCCGAACAGGAGATACAGCATCCACACCGGAAAGATCAGGTTTGCTCCAGCAACTGTCTCCTCTGTACGATCAGTTCAGGATGGTGCCTCCATACCACTTCTAAAGGCAGCTCTGGGAACTCTACTAGGAACTGGGAGAAAGCCTCAACCAAAGCTTGGGACCAAAGGGTTGGGCTCCAGCCTAAAAAGTTTCTACATGATGCCCTAACAATGCTCTAATCACCATAATTTCATCAAAAGGAGAGAAACTTGGAGGAGAGGGGCTGGAGGTGATGTCTGAAAGCTGCTCAGGTGGGGCAGCTTGTTCTAGTGGATGTGATCCTGCCCCTTTACTCCGCTCCTGTGAGACCCCACTTGGAGCACTGTGTGCAGTTCTGGTGTCCTCAACATCAGAAGCACAACGAGCTGTTGGAGCAAGTCCAGAGGAGGCCATGAGGATGATCAGGGACTGGAGCACCTCCCGTATGGAGACAGGATGGGAAAGTTCAGGCTGTTCAGCCTGGAGAAGAGCAGGCTGAATGGAGACC
>JAOEHX010073183.1:2236-17885 GCA_025448015.1 Bolborhynchus lineola | reverse complement strand
GTTCAATTACTGGTAGAACAAATTCCATAACTGAGTATTCTTCTCTGTGAGTGCTCTGATCCTATTAAGTGCACTCTAGAGGATGTAAATTTAAGAAGCATCATCTGTTGCTGTTGCCATGATAAGACTTATGGAGTTTGCAGATCGTTGAATTAATTAGGCTCAGGCTCATGCAGTGCTTTTTAGATTAGTGAGCATGTACTGAATCTAGAACTAGAGGGGAAAAAAATCTTACACTTTCAGGCGGATTTACAGAAAAACTTACAATCCTGTTTACTTTATGAAAAACAGACCATTGGAGATCCAATCTTAGCAGAACACCTTACTTCAGAATAAACTGCATACTGCTTATTGCCACATGCAAATTTGAGGATACCCTGATGTTCAGACATTTAAATTCATTGAGCAGAACACAAAATTTTGGCTGCAGTGAAAACCAACAGAATTCTTTTTGACCTAATTGGATTGGGATTTCTATCATGGATTTTAAGGTAAGGCAAATTTAATGTTCTGAAAATGTGAAAAAAATTAAGCACCATTCTCTCTGAGTAATTAATACGCTGCATCAAGGCATATAGGTATGCCTACTCAACAGGATTTTTGCTGTGGTCATAGAGTGAAATAGTAACTCTTGAGAGTTAATAAGCAAAGATGCAGGAGTATCTTCTCCATTCAGATTCATCCAGACAAATGTATTTCTTCTGTTTTAATTAGTTTTTCTGATACACAGTACACAGTGACTAATAAAATAATGTCTCAGCTAAGATGTAGCATTTGTGACTGATACTCATACCTAAATTTCAAGAGTTATCTGCTCTTCCCATATGACAAAGGACGCTTTTAGTAATACCATCTTCAGTTTTAAGGATGATGTGAATCTACTGAAAGCATAAATTTCTTGCACTGCAAAATAGGAAACCTTTGACTGAGATATCATAGGCAAATGAAAAGACATTTAAGAATTTAGCTTATTATTTCAAGATATTCCTGAACAAATACTTCAGAGTCTATTCTGTAATTCTTTGCTATTTAATTTTTTAAAATTCATTTTAAACTACACGTATTTTTGTTTCAAACTTTTAGAATATAAAAACTTGATGAATATTTGTGAAAATTTCAATCTAAAAAATGAAATTCAAGAATGTATTTTGTACTCCATTTTAGCTATGATTTATTTTTTAATTAGTCCTTTAATAGGGGGTAGAAAAGCTAAATTAGGTAGATGTCTACATCTAGTCAATAGACTAGAGGGAACTGAGAAAAAAATCATTTAATTCTTTTTTTTCTTAATTTTGTATGCATTTCAAACAAAGGTTTTAAAAGGCTATACTGAGCAGTAATGTTTTTTGAAACTATTCCCTGAAGGGCAAATAGCTAAGGCAAAATATGTTTTATTCATTAAAACACCTTCCAAACTACAAAGAAATATTAAGAACCATGATAGCTGCACTCCATTTCTGCCACTTACTTGTGTTTTTTTAAAAGAAACACTCAAGTAATTTTAATTTTTCCTTTGCAGGACTCTGTTTAATCATTCACACCATAACTATAACATACATGTGGAAAGTACAAGCTTCAGTTAGTTCTATAATTTTAATGAATACTTCTAAAGCGTTCTGGGATCCTAAGAAGGAGGGCCTCAGATAAGTATAGAAAACTAGTAAATGTCTTGCTTTCTTCTGCAAACAACAATGCTTAATTGCTCTTCCAAACATGCCTCTCCAAGGGAGAACAAGACATGTTTGAAGAACACAAGGGGGACCCTCTATTGTGGAATGCTCTAATAGGCTTTAAGTAAAGGGGTAATAATGGCTGAATTCACTTGAGAGAGGAGGGCAAATTGATACCAAAAAAATGATAGAATACCATTCCGTCACATCCTCCCCTTTTGTCTGAGGGAGAATTACAGGAACTAACAGCCACAAGGGGTCTTAGTGACAAACCACTATCAGAATGCTCCAATTTATTAGATTACGCATTACCCATTAGGATATCTTTAACCTGCACAAATTTTGCAGCTGCATTGAAAAGGAATCAAACTTTTAAATGAACATTATATCATGATTTTTAAATATATCTATAATTTTATTTAATATTTGGGGGAAAGGGAAGATTATAGAATAAATTATAACGTTATAAATTTTAACTTACTTATACAACAAGTTTTTCCAGTGGATATTATAACACTAAAATTACAGCACAGAGACATTATCAATGCATACAAACATGAGTCAAAATAGAGCCATATTGGGCAGTATAAAGCTTTGGAACATTCAACTAATGATAATGAAAACTAGCTTATAAAAATTCAAACAGCATTTTGTGAAACTATTATAAAGCTAAAAGCTTGGGAATTAGACAGAGTACCCACACAGCAGGAGAGTACAAATGAACACCTACACAGATGGTTGCTATAAGAACTGAACAACCACCATTCTATATAATAGAAAGAAGCAAAATGAAGTGCCGATTGTAAGTGGTGCTTAACTTTATTAATCTAAGAGAACACTATTACTGAAAGTTGGTATCTGACAAAGGGAAATTACTTTGTTGTAATCATGTTCATGAGCTGTCTTGTGCAGTCAAAGGCCTGCCATTCATTTAATTTAAACTGTAGCCTTTAAAGTGTTAATAAGATGTTGCAGCCAAATGTAATATTGAAGAACCTTTAATTTATAAGTTTCAACCATTTTTCTTGAAACATTCTCACATGTTTGTAACAGAACAACAGGGTTGGTTTTTGACAATAAAAAGACTAACTTACCATATATATTCCTTTTGTGGTCTTTGATAGCTCTTCTATATACATTAATGAGTACATACAACAAATACCTTTATGAAAGGTATATTTCTGAAGTTATATTAGAAGACAAAACTTGGATGCATTATAATTTTTTAAATTATTTTTAAGACAGTTTTCCTGAGGTTAGAAAAGACCTAATTGTGAAAATCTGCTTTTTTTACTTTTCCTTTACCTCAGTGTTCAATATGCTTGAAGTAATCTCAATTTACAAAGACAAATTCAGTAGGACCAATTGGAGTATTATGGCACCGTTTATGAAAACAAAACTATTAAGCTGACAAAAGCAAGTTCAAACAGCAGTATTGATACTAGTGTGAAGTACAAATTGAACCCTTCCACCCACTCAAGAACACTAATCAGAATAAGATTTGTGATACAGAATGGTAAAGCTCAGGGAGTGATGAAGACACTAAACAAGGAAAAGTTTTAACATGGAACAAGTATCTGCTTTCACTGTGCTCAGATTTACATCGTCAAAACATTGACAACTACAAATTCTATTATCCACCAAAATTAATATCAAAGGTGCTGCTTATGCGTCCTACTGATTTAAACTTGAGCATGGCCCTGCACTCTAAAAAATAAAAATTTCCCATTGCCATGACAACATTAATATAATTAAAACAAAAAAAAAAAAAAAAAACCAAAAAAAATCCCAACAAAACAAAAGCAACTCTATGTCCAAAATCAACAAGTGGCTTTTTTACAAGACTGATTTTAGAAACAAAGAACATAAACTTCATAGTTTGCTGTGTTTTGAACTCTCAGTTTTCATGTGTAGGATTTATTCTCCTCAAAATTATATTACGGTAAACTTTGTATTCTTAGCCATTCCCAGCTGACCCAGGTTAGAAGGCACTGTGTAATTTTAGCAATGCTAAAATATGTGTAACAGGAAAACATGGTACCCTGGTGTAATTCTGCAGTTCTACTACATCTTGTAACAATAAAAATAGAAAATGGAAAAGAAAAAAAGAACAAACCCAAAACCACCACACACACGCACAAAAAACCCAACAAAAAACCAACCAAAACAAAACACACACACACAAAAAAAAAAAAAAAAAAAAACAAAAAACCACAAAAAGTATGAAGAAAACACTGAAGGAAACTTCCATTTCATTGATTGTTTTTGAAGGAATAAAATTGCGCATCACAACCAGACAGTATTTGGGATCGGGCTCTCCCTCTTAACACAGTCTTTGCTCTTCTCCTTTAGGCAACTACTTCCTAGCAATGTCATAAGGAAAGCCAGGGTAGTTCTGGACTGGTTCCTATGTCTCTTTGTCCCTATATCCTCTCTCTGAATTACCTTATCATAACACAAAGTGGAATAAATCTCATCTGTGTCAGGCATTCATAGAGCATCTAGGTGTTTTGTTAGACTTCCACGTCCATAGCAGTCACATTATTGTGGACCTTTCGCCTTGTAAGATCTGATTCATGTAATGTGACCTACAGTTACTCAGTAGAATTAAAATAGAGAACTAGTTCATGCATTTTAAGTATATGTAATTATAGCACAAACACTAGTTTACTGTCACTCCCTTGCTACACCTTATGCTGGCGTTTCCATAAAAGCAGGGCAGATTTGTTATTCAAATAGTTAAGCTGGCCTTAGATCCATGGTCCTGTTAGTGCTTTAATTTAAATAAACTCACAAAAAGACATTGTCAATACTAAAATATTTGTCAGACAAAAAAAATAATATCAGTCATTCAGAAATGTAGTTTTCTTCCCTTTTTAGTTCCTTATTTTTAGAGATGATAAAATATTATATCTCAAAGAGAGCTGATCACTTGGGTTATCTAGAAATTCTCCTCTTATAAAAGCACTGCTGATACTTTTGGTAGAAATAATATATGTTCCTTTTTTTTTTTCAATGAGTCTCATTCTTTCTTCCCCTTCAATTTTTCTCTTCAGGAAAGAACTTAGAGGAGCACAGGATTCCAGTGCATGTTAGCTCCTGAATATTGTCACTCCCATATAAAGCAAATATTAGCCTTTTAAAGGAGTCATATTTCAAGGATCAGGTGGGAAGCACAGAAGTGTTGGATGCACCTCACTGCACTGCTGTTCATCCTCAACACTTTGCACAATGTGAGAATGTTTAATAATTCCAACCCAGCCTACAGATAAGAATCTCTAGTGTCACATCACAACCAACAGTGCCAGTATCAGATTTGCAGTAAAACAATATTCCAGCTGTAGCTTTCATTTACAGAAATAAAACATCAGAATGGAAGTAAGATGTGGGGGTAAAAGATAAACATTTTAGTCTTTTAGCACCATTTATAGAAATTATAGGGAAGCTATAAAAAGTGAATATTGATAAAGAGGAAAAAAAAAGAGCAATTAGACTTTTGTCTGGTTTTTAAAATTATCCAGTTAATATTTAACTTCTAAAGACATCCAATGCAAGCACATCACCAAATAACATCTTTCCTAACTAAAGCGTGCTGCAACTGTGGGGCAGGCGGTCCTATTTTTCTCCCATTAGTCATTAGAAACTTCACATGCAGGAAAAGTCTCAGGGGATATTTCTGGCTGGAAAAAAAACCCTCCCTCCTCAATTTTAATCAGTCCATCCCATCTGTAATGGGTTTAGAAATTGATAATGACATAAAGTGACAGTCGAAGGGCTTTTTGTTCTATCAGTATAGGGTTTCTTGTGAGCTCTCTAACAAACTACTACATATAGTTCTCAAAGCTTCTGGAAAATGATCTGGATTACAACGGAATAAATTTGATATGCTAGCAATCACAATCAGGAACTAAAAAGAAAGGCTTCCTTAATGCTGTTCTTTCAACTATAATGGTACTAAGACAAATCTAGCTGTGACACAAACCATGTAAGAGGGTTAACTAACACTTAGAATGCAGGTCTAAATTACAGAATATGTAAAATATACAAGTATCTGAATAAGGTGCTAAGAATAGCAACTTAAGCCTTTCATTAATTTTATTAGATTTTGAATGCAACTATAATTATAAAACCTAGCACTTATGCATAAGGACAAAGTGGAATAGTTTTCCATTAAATTTACAATATAGATCCGATGTCTGTGTGAGTGTGTATCTGCCTCCTTAGAAAGCATTTAAAATATTTAAAGATAAATGCTGATCCAGACTTCAAACACTTTTTTAATCAAAGTTTCTGTTTGCTAGACAGCAATGCATAATTTGATCCTAGTGTTATTCAAAACCACTTATATTCCATTTCATTCTAAACATAGAGAATTAATCTCCCCAGATCTCATAATGCTGCATTGAATTCAATTATTTCATATGGCATATTGAAGGTTTAGTTTAAACTAGCAAAGTTTAAACCATTTCAATTTGAAACATAATACAAAACTAAAACTCTGCTAGAAGACCATGACACCATGACAATTTTAGTGGTATATAAACCAAGTAGATCAGATTCTGATATCTTCCAATAATAAAAAAAAAATCCTTCTTCTTTGGCTGGTTAGAAGTAATGAAATTTTTGCATGAGGGAACTCATGATCTAGCCAGCTGTGCATGCCTTAATAATGTATGCATATTTGTGAATGTTAATCATGTTGGAGTAAGTTAATAATGCATACAGAAATGGAAATTTGCCAGGTTTTTTTTTTTTAAGGCAAATTTTACTCTTCTACAGCTAAACATTCTCCTTCCTATTGCTTTTTTCAGTTTTCAGCAAATTCATGTCACCAGTGTGTCAGAGAAATTGGCATTTCAAAGATCAGTGTACATGTTAGGTTGCACTGAAATACATTTCTCTGGAGAAATGCTCCATCCTTCTCATCTGTTGATAGCCAGCATTATGTAAAAGAAATACCTGTAAGTGATCTCTGAAAATCTATATACTTCTGTATTTGCTTCCCAATTTTATTCACACGGAAATATCCTGTCATACTGCAATGTAAAATAGGAAATATTAAGATATCTATTCCTGAAAAGTCACATGCATCATGAGTGTGCCACTGGATGAGCTGACAGAATGTACTGTTGCCTCATGGTCCTTCGTACTGTGACACTGATGTCTGAAATTCAAACAGGGAACTTTTTCTGGGCACAGCATACTCCTCACCTCATAGTTCAGGCAGTGATATCCCAATAATTTTAATTTTTAATTGTGTCATACCGATGCTGTCTTCAGTAAAAATAGTGTTTTAAATACTTAGTAGATGCCAAACATCATAACTAGTATCTCGGAAGATATCACCATATTGTTTTTAAACTGCATATTCAACCACAAAATATCAACCTAATCTAGAGTTTTACGATAGTAACCTATGAATGATAGGATTATCATCAAACTTTTCTGTCTGTTTACTCCACAGAGTTTTGCAACTTATGTCCAGGCTCAAGTTATGATAAGTGTTCTTTAGCTACTCCTCAATACCCTGGGTTTTCATAGATACTTCAGTTATCATTATAAATCAGCTAGAAAAGGCATTTTCTCAGCTGAAGTCACAAGCCACCTCTCACTGCAAAAGAATATGCATTAGTACTTCTGTTGGTGGTGGTGGTGGTAAGGATTACGAGCAAATTTAGGATCAGTTGTTGGGTCAGTCTCATCTCACAAAGCCCAGTTTCTCTTTATTCTTCCTTTATTCTTTCTTCTCTTCATGATTTTGTCACTTGGGGCTGTTTAGTCTGGAAAAGAGAAGACTAAGGGGGAACCTTATAGCGTGATCATCCCCTTGTATTTGGCACTGGTGAGGCCGCGCCTCAAATACTGTGTTCAGTTCTGGGTCTCTCACTACAAGAAAGACATTGAGGTGCTGGAGTGGGTAAAGGATAGAGCAACAAAGCTGGTAAAGGGTATGGAGCACAAGTCTTATGAGGAATGCTTGAGGGACCTGGAGGGGTTCAGCTGAGAGAAGACATAGGGGGGACCTTATCACTCTCTGCGACTACCTGAAAGGAGGTTTCAGTGAGGTGGAGTTGGTCTATTCTCCCAAGAGGTAATGGCTTCAAGCTGTGCCAGGGGAGGATTAGATTGGATATTAGGAAAAATTTCTCCACTGAGAGGTGGAAGATGCTTCCCAGGGCAGTGGTGGAATCACCATCCCTGGAAGTGCTCAAAAACCATGTAGATGTGTCCCTCAGTGATATGGTTTAGTGGCAGTCTTAGCAGTCCTAGGGTAATGGTAGGGCTTGATAATCTTAAAGGTGTTTTCTAGCCTAGTTGGCTCTATGTTTCTATATAGTTTTTAAGTGTAACTGTGATTTCCCCCAAATTCTTGAGACTCAAACTTTGGCTTCCACCCACAAAATTTCAGCTTTCTTACTGTCTACTAAACCCTTGGCACATGTCTGAAACTCCCTATAAATTATGTATACCTGAATAAATCATACTGCTTTTCTTCTCAGTGACATCTTTTAACTATTTTTTATCCCCCTCTATTATTAGCATTTCTGCCAAGTAAATTCCTGTTGGAAGGTGAAAACCTTGTTCTCATGCCATTGAATTTGCTCACTCAGGTGACCTTCCTAGCCAAACTCTCAAATCTCCACTTTCACTTTTAATTTCTTAGTATAATGGAGGTTGTGTGTTCTTTTCTCATTTCTAATCATTCCTTCAGAAACATTCTTGATGTCTCCTCTTATTCCAGTCTCTCTCTTTCAGTATATTTCTTCTACTACTCTGCTTTCAATCAGCAATTTTTCACTCTTTGCACCTCATTCCTTATGTCAGGATCTCACAGTCCTAGCTGTTGACTAAACACCTACCCACATCCAGCATTGTGACCTACCTTCATAATCTCTCACGAATGTGTAGCTGGCACTTTAAATTAGCATGATCAAAACAGATATTTTGATTTCCATGTTAAGCCTTCCTGCTTACTAAATTCTCTAGCAACACCCCAGCCATCCTTTGGTGGTTGATGGTAAACAGCCTTAAGACTTGTATATGTCAACTTTATTCATAGGAAATTCTGTTAAATTTTAAAAGGGGTACTGACTCTTAAATCACAAGTCTTCTGTGGCAGCCACAGAAACATTTCTGTTTCACAGTAGTTAAATATTGTGAGATGAGACCTCATTCTTTTTTTGGTAGACTTGTTCAGTTTGTTACTTTGCTTTTCCACCTCCTGATTGCTACCTGACTTGCTTACCAACTTACCACATCCTTTTCAATATCTGGGTTTTAAACTCATTACTATATGTCTTACTATTTGATCACAAAATAGTTTACTACAATGGGAACATAATTTTTATATAAGATTCTGTGAGATAACAATACAAATAAAAAAAAAAATGGCCAACTAGATTCATTATCTAGAGTGCTAATGGTGTTTTTAAAATTGACTTGGGAACAATTTCAAAATTGGCTAATGTTAATACAAAGACAAATGAAAGACTTCTACAGAGCAAGTCTTAGTGGACAGAAGAAACACAAATCCTACAGACTGTCCTGATTTATGGTAAGCCCTATTTTGAAAATTGCAACAGCGCTTGTCGTACTGGCCCTCAGCAAAAGGCACTATTTCATCCTCAGGGATCTTGTGACATGCTTTGTGGTGACCTCCTACTCAGATCTGTGAAAGAAATGCAAAAGATGTTAATATTTTTTCTTCCTTTCTGTATGACAGTGACATTTTATGTTAATTTCATCTGCTCCTTGAGCTCTCAGAGCCAAAACATTCTGTGGGAGGCAGAATGATGTCATTTTAGTCATAGCATAATTTTTCGGCTGCTAGAACAAGACATATTGTGGCATATTCTTCAGTACTTTTTAAAAGTAGTGAAATATAAACTTAAGGTGATATATTTATGCATGAGGGGGTTACACTGCCTTTTTCAGCTCTTAGAGCTAAATAGCAGGTTTAAAGTGACATCATTCCTCCTCCACCAAATATTTTTGCTTTGAGGATTAAGGACACAAAATAACCTTGACCAAGTAATACATTTTTCAATTATTGTAAACACAAGAAGGTAAAATGAAATAAGAATTTTGTGTTGTATCTGAGACAGGTGCATAATTTAAACATCATCCAGAACAGACTGTCCATATGATAAATTGGTCATTTTGTTAGCAACTCAAGAATAAAATGAAAATAAAATATAAGCTAAATCTTAGGGCTAAGCAGATTAGAACTAGTAATCGTCACAAAGGATACAATAAACAACTGCGGCTTTGCTAGCTCTGTTCTGGAGCCAGGGAAAGGCAAAACCCATGGGTTTCTCTAACCAGATTTCCAAAGGAAAATAATGTTAAACTGTGGAGAACTTTAGTGACACCATCTTTCAATGTATTCTATTTCATTTGGCTCGATATTAAATTTCTGTTCTTTGCAATATACACTGAGTTAAAAAGCTGTCCCTGGAAATACTTGGAAAATGCACACACAAGGAGGTAGTAAGCATCAAATATTTACCTTTTTAAGTTGAACTTTTTTCCTAGTCAGATCTAAATCCAAAGCTATTACTTCATTAGCAATACATTTTTGCAGATCATTGACAAAGACACATGTATTTAAAACAGTTTGTTCATCCTCAGAAAGTGGCCTCTTCTTTGGGTTAATCCAGAAAGTATTTCAAGCTTCTGTAGTGACAATAGAGTAATGCATCATGATTAAGAAATCCACTTTGAACATCACTGCTCTCCCCAACTTACCTGCTTCAAGTGTATGTGCACAGGATGCCGGGCACAGCCTGCTCCAGGTGAACTGAGCAGGCACAGTCACTGAGCATGTGACAGTGTGATCAGGCATGTGACAGTGGTGTCACCTAGGCAATAAGGTAGGCATGATCTGCACAATCTGGCAACTTGCCCCTCTCTCCCTTCTGGCACCCTCAAACTCCTGCAGTACTGCGGGAAGATAAGAATAAGCAGGTATACAATAATAATTGAAAAAAAAACCAAACCCCCTCTTTTCTCAGTTAAGATATTGTTTTTCTGTTTCACCTGTAGTGCATGACTCTTCGTGTGGGACTTACTGTGTGCTTTGCAATGCAAAAAAATGCATTGGTAATGGGACAGGGGAATGTTTACTGTCTTTAGTATTGATTTGCAAAAAAGATGTGCTACCTGCATATTAACAGAATGCACTCTGAGATCTGGGAGGCATCAAAACTCTTGGCAGCATTAGTGTTTCTCTGGACTCAGGGGAATGAAAACAGTCTCTTGCTTGTTGATTGCTAACAGAAACCCACTGAGTCAGGAGCTTTTCATCATTTCTGTCCTTTCCTGTATACCTGCCCTGCAATGCCTGAATCTCAGGGAAAAAAAAAAAAAAAAATAGATTAGATAGATAGAGAGAGATAAAAGGCTGGTGAACTTTGTAACTCACAGCACAAGATTATTTCAAGGACCACGCTTTGTATGCAAAGATAATACTGTTGTACTTCGAAAAAACCTAATATTTATTGCATTCTCTTTTTACCAGCATTATAATTCCAATAACAAATGTTTTATGTTAGACTTTTGGATGAAGTAATTCTTCAGTCAGTAACATATCTGAGATGTGATAACTTATGATCTCTTACTATTGAGCATAATGAGAAACAAAAAAAAAATTTGTCTTTTTTTTTTTTTCCACAGAAGTGCATACTGCACTTCTATGTACAAGGTTGAATTATATCACTATGAGGTTTTTTTCACCTATTTGAACTAATAATAGTCCAGAAGGAAAATCTTGATTTTCAGCTTTGGGTCATCTGGAAATCTAAATCTGGATACAAATAACCCTTAACTATGATGTTGTAAAGCCTCCTTAAGTTCATATCTTTCAAAAAAAGGGATCAGTGGACATATATTCAAAATGGCTAAGTTCCAAGTACCTTACTCTTATGTGAATTTTCATGTTATCAACCTCCAGATAGTGACATGTTTAAAATGAAAGGGTCATTCGAATAACAAAAAAATATCCCTAGTTATTGAAAGTATTGATATTTCATAGACTGCATAATTATTACCTGTGTCTTATATTTTTCTCTAATGAAGTGTCACACACACTATATACTAATGGGCAAACTGTACTCACTAACCTTTTAATACTTTTCCCTTTTGTACAAAGACTGAGCATTATTAGGTAATGAAAGAGTGTATGAGAAAGTAGTAGATTATTTATGATAGAAACAAAATGAAACTAATGGGACAAGATTTGAAATCTGTGATGCATGAAAGGTGCTATAGAGGCAGCTTTGGCACCATGACAAATAAAGATAAAGACTCAGTGGGAAGCAACAGTGTGAACACGACTATGAAGAAGAAAGAATAGATTTACTGAATGAATCCTTACCATCTGGTGTTTATTTAATACACAATGAAGGTCAAATGGCTAGTGATCCCTTTTTCTATAATCTAGTGACCAAAAGAATGGGAAGAATCAATGAATTTATCAATATGTCTGGAAATGTTTCACCATATGATCTGATTGAGTCAATATTTTTGAATCAACATGTTCATTACTATTTCAGATATGATTTGGAAAAGGCTCTATGGATAAGAAATGTATGCATTTTTTTTCCCTGTCAGAAGTTCCATCAAAATGCATTTCCTTGTGTAAAAAAAGGTGCACTTAAAGAAATAAAATTTAACTGGTGACATACAAGAATCTGACAAAACAAAATTATATCACACAAGTCAGAAGCAGAGTTAGTTTATGCTAAGCTATGAATGTTTTTTCTTATTTGCTTCGTTTTTTCTGTTAGATTGAACACACATCTCTTTTATGTAATATTTAAAATAACGTATTAAATTTTAGTGAAAGATTATTATTAGGCATTATACATAAACTGCACAGGCTAGAAGTAGATCTTCTATATATTTAACAGTATAATTTTACTTAACATTCTGTCTCCTTGGAGGTTCTTGCAGTTCTATACTTTCCGTCTTTAACACAACTGTATTATAGTGCAACTGCCCTTGTTGACTAGAGTTCTCTTAGATACCAGATTAATACTGAGATAGTAAATCTGGCAAAAGATTTTAGCTTAAGTTTTCAAAAAAGAATAAAAAAGACTTAAAAAAAAAGCAGTCAAGTGGTTAAAAATATTCTTATATCAACCTCCAAAACAGATAAGGTAAAAAGGTGTAATTTAAGACTGTGTACATTAAAAACATCCTCCAAACAATACCTTCAAAATTTGGAAAAGATAGGAATTTGGTATTTGCAAGATCAACCACTGGAACTCCTGACTCCTGTTTTCATCTCTATCACCCCTTTATATTGTGCTCTTGAGTAAATTATTTTATTTTTTTTATTTAACTGCTTTTAAGGTGGGTATAATAATAAATATGTCACAAGAACATAGTAATTCCTCACTTTTTATAATATGCTTTGAAATCTTCAAACCGAAAAAAACCCCATGTACATGCTACTTCAGCAGTGACCTCATTTCTGATGATCAAAAAATTCCTAGAGAGTTACTTTTAATTAGGACATGAATAATCTTGAATATAAATTAAAATGTAAATAGGTCCTGCCCTCTGCCGGTGAAATTCACACTCTAATTAACTGGATTTCTGGCAATGGGCAGTTAGCATGGTAACCTATCAAGTGGCTCTGCCTTAAGTCTGTTAAAAAAGCAGAAGTAAGAGTGCAAATTCTAATATAAGTCATTCTGCTATGAAAAGAAGAAAAATTAAATGAAACAAAGCCTAAGAAGAAATTAGAAATGAATAAGGGAAATATGGAGAAAACTCAGTCAACACCAATGACTACTTACCAAACCTCTTTTCCTCGGATGTCTGCATTATGTCCTATCCACCCTCTTTCCCATTACCTATTTTAAAGTACAATGAGTTATTTTCCCTAACATGTCTCTGATTGTATTGGAAAATGTCTGGTATCACTTAGCACCTATACATTCTGTCAGTCTACGCTGGGATCAGCTACAGAGTTTAAGGTGTGCTCACACGTAGTTTCTCATCTCCAGCTATACATATTTTTCTTACCCTAAGTCATCTTTCAATGCTTCTGATGAAAACATTCTCAAAACATTCATTCAAACAATGATGCTTCTCAGAAAAATCTGCAAAATCTCTGCCATTTTCTGTTCGTTTTCTTCTTTTCATCTATGTTGTTTTATCTGGATAACTTACACTTTTCTCAGGAACCTATACAGGATGGGGCACCTGTGAGATATCCTTTTAATCATCTTAACATACTTAATCCTATATTTCCCATACCAGCACTGTGCCCTGTTTGACTCAGCAAAATATACCTAAAGCCTTTTTTTAATCATGAAAGAAAAATCATAGTTGCATAGGCTCTCTCCTTGCAAGCCCCAGGACATTTTTTACCCAAGAAAGCCTAAATAAATGTAATGAATTGCCTTTTGCCTATTCTTCATCCTCTTTATAGTTTCTGAAACATTCATTGTTTATCAACACATGAGGCTATCTCCTCTCTGTTACTGTGTTGAGGAGGACCCAGTTCAGGATCTGATTTTACAGTGGTTCATTTCTAACAAGGGTCTAGCTTATAATATAAGAAAAGGTAATGAAGCAGAAGGCAAGAAAGATAATTTTCTGTCTTTTTTCCCTAGCGAGAGCTTTCAGTAGTTATGGCCAAAGGCAGTTCATAAAATGTCATCCATTCACACTTCATTACTTCAAAGTGAAAATGTGCAAGAACAGAGGTAAAATCAGGCCCAGATTCAGAATCCCTTTTACTGTTTCTCCCTGGCTCCTCAGTGACTTATAATTTCACCTCAGCTGTGGAGAGGTAAAGATCTCTGACTGTTGCTTTGTAGTATTATATGTCAACAACATATTTCAGCTCAATCAACAAACTTCAGTGTCAGCAGCAGGTGACAGGTTTCTGGTTCTTAAGATTGTCCTAATGACACTTTCTGTTGCTGTTGCTTAGGTTTATGTTTATGCAAGTGCTGTGAATGTGAGGTGTTAATCAGCAGCTCTAATTACTAGGGTGGAATGAACATTCTAGGATTGAGTTCATTTGGTTTTCATAAACAAGGTTTACCTGAGGCTTTGTTCACACAGAAATGAATTCAAAATGCTAGAAAGACAGCTTATTGTCCCTTGAAAACATCTTTAATCTATTTGGTCCCTTGGTGATAATTTTAGATGAAACTGAAGTCTGTCCACCAGAAGAAAAAGGGGAAATCAATAGTCACTGAGCCAAAGAAAGCTTATTGAAAGAAGTTAAATACTTGTCTCATTTGACTAACAGCTCCTTCCCCAACAGTTTTGGGACCAAGGAAGATATGGAAAAATCTGGCAAGATAATGATCTCATAGCTCAGCAGCTGTGGCTACTCTGCAGCCATGAATAGACGAAAATGGTGGTATAAATCACTAAACTTCTCTTGAAAAACTTCTATGGATAAGGAGATTGGATAGGTATGAAGACTTGTTGAAAAATATAAAGTTTGGTTTGACTTTCATAGTCTGTGATGAGAAAATGCACTAGAGGTTCAAAAAAAAGAATGACAAATCCTACGTATAATTATGTGACTTTCTAAGAAAAAAAAAAAATCCAGCTTATAAGGAGATGGAATTTTAAAGATTATATAGGAATTCATAAATACATTTAATGTGAATACAACATCTATATTTTGTATTGCCCTAAAGTCTAATATAATTAAGATAAATATTTCTTGAAAAAGATCCACATTTATAAATGCATATATATCTCCAGATACTCTGTTCAGATTTTCGTAAGAATCAGTTCAGTGGCTTAGTACATGGAAAGAAACTAGTGCAGAATGGGGTGAGTGAAAATGCAAACCCCAGAGATTATTAACATATTAGATTAGTATATATTAAAGTAAGTTTGGTTATGACATGTCTAATGTAATAGCCAAACACTGCAAGTATACAGGCTCTAGGTTTCTAGATTGCTAAAGTACAAATAAAGCTAGGGTTTTTTTCCTTCTA